>RJWM01012997.1:0-54759 GCA_004363535.1 Dasyprocta punctata | reverse complement strand
TTTTTTTTTTTTTTTTTTTTTTTTTTTTTTTTTTTTTTTTTTTTTTTTTTTTTTTTTTTTTTTTTTTTTTTTTTTTTTTTTTTTTTTTTTTTTTTTTTTTTTTTTTTTTTTTTGTGGCACCGGGGATTGAACTCACAGCCTTGCGCCTGCCAGGGCAGGCGCTTAAGCCACTGAGCCAAACTCCCGGCCCTGGTATTTTTTGAGGCAGGGTCGCACTGTGTAGCTCAGGCCGGCCTTGCACTCGCGTTGTAGCCCAAGCCGGCCTCGAACTCACAACGCTCCTTCTACCTCAGCCTCCCGAGTGCTGGGATTAAAGGCGTGCGCCACCACGCCCGGCTTCTTTGCTGATTCTTGATATTGTCAGTCCTTTTCTTTTTTTAGTGGTGGTGGCAGTACTGGGGTTGGAGCTCAAAGCATTCACACTTCATCACTCAGCCACACCCTTGTACATTTTTAAAATTTTCATCATTCTGGGTGTGTGTTAGTAGTTTCTAGTAATTTTAATTTTCATTTTGCTGATGACTGATACATAGAGCACATTTTCATATGCTTATTGATCATTTAGGGATTTTACTTTGTAAAGTACTTTCCAAGTATTTGCTTGTTTGTTTGTTTGTTTGTTTTTTTAGTTGCAGTTTGTCTTTTTAAAAAAATTATTATTATTATTTTTTTTTTTGGTGGGGGGGGTACCAGGGATCAAATACCTTCATGCCTGCCAGGTGGGCGCTTAAGCCACTGAGCTAAATCCTCAGTCCTTTTTTTTTTTTTTTGGTCGATACCGGGGATTGAACTCACAACCTTGCACCTGCCAAGCAGGCACTTAAGCCACCGAGCCAAACTCCCAGCCCTGTCAGCCCTGTTTTTTGAGACAAGGTCTCACTATGCAATTCAGGCAGGCCTTGAACTCACTTTGTAGCCCAGGCTGGTGTTGAACTTGTAGTGATCCTCCTGCCTCAGCCTCCTGAGTGCTGGCTTTACAGGCATGTGCCACCATGCCCTGCTTGTCTTTTTATTATTGACCTGTAAGAGTTGTTTAAATACTCTGGGCATAAGCTGTTGGCTACACACACACAATTATTTTCTCCGTTCTATGTGTCAGTCCACCTTCCTCCCTCCCCCTCGCCAGGGTGGAATTTGAGAGCCTTTGCACAGTTTCATCAGAAGCCGTTTTTTTGTTTTTTGTGTTTTTTTTTTTTTTTTTTAATGGAATCTCATTAAATCACTAAATTGCCCAAGCTGAGCTTAAGGTGGTGGCCACCACCAGGTCTGCTGGATTCTTTTCACTTTTTAAATGTGGTCTTTTTTTTTGATGAGGGATTTTTAATTTTTGAGAAATTCTGATTTTTCTTTATAGTTAGTTTCATTCACATTTAACTCTTTGCTAACCTTATGAAGTTTTCTAAAAACCATTAAGAGTTTTGGCTTTCATGTTTAGGTTTATGATGGAGATAAATTTTTATTCATGATGTGAATTAGAGATTATGGTTTGATTCCCACCCTCTACTCCAGGTGGATAGCTAGGTGCTTCTAGTACTATTTAAAAAATATTTTTAAGCCGGGCGTGGTGGGCCACGCCTTTAATCCAGCACTCGGGAGGCCGAGGTAGGTGGAGCGTTGTGAGTTTGAGGCCCACTTGGGCTACAACCCAAGCGCAAGGCAAGCCTGAGCTATGTAGTGCGACCCTGCCTCAAAAAACTAGGGCTGGGAGTTTGGCTCAGTGACTTAAGCGCCTGTCTGGCAGGTGCGAGGCTGTGAGTTTGATCCCCGGTGCCACAAAAAAAAAAAAAAAAAAAAAAATTGTTTTGGTATATTTGCTAGAAATCAAGTGACTATATATTTGTGAATCTGTTCCTGCAGTTTGTTCCATTGATTTTTTTTTTAATATCATGGTAATATAACTGCTGTAACTTTGTAGTAATTCTTGAAATCTAGCAATATAAATCTCACATTGATTTGTTTTTTTTTTTTTTGGTAAGTGTCCTGGCTAATGTAGTTTGGACTGCATTTTTATTTTCCTTCTAAGGTAATGTGGTCATTTTTAATATAAAGTTAGGTTTCTGTTTATATTAAATTTTAGATTTCTGTCATGTTTCTGTCAGTTCATTTTTTTAAACATGTAAAATCCCAAATGATTCTGAAAATCAAAAATATACCAAAGTTTCACATCTCCTGTCCCTTCTATCTTCTGGGTAACTAATTACATTGATTTCTTCTTTATCTCTCCTATGTTTGTTTTTGCCTAAATAAGCATGTCACACATTTATCTATATTTATTTATGTGCACATACTGGAATATAGCTGTAAAATCTTCGTTTTTAAATTAGGGTTTACTTTTTTTTTCTTTTTTCTTTTGGCGACTGGGTCTCACTGTGTAGCCCAGGCTGACCTTGAACTAGCTATGTAGCCTGGAATTAGTGATCCTACTGCCTGACCCTCTTGCGTGCTGGGATTGTAAGCATGTGCTGCCATGCTTCACTAGGGTTAACGCTTGTAGTTAAGATTATTTTTATTTGCTATATGCCGGAATTTACTCTTTATGGGGGCTTAGAGACTTTTTTCATTCCTCTTAATAGTTGCATAGCAGCCAGTATTTAACAAGTGCAGTCTTGGCTGGAGGGTCAGAGCAGATAAACTTGAATTTTTTGTGCTGCAGTGATTTCTGGGCTTTCTGGGCCAGCTTCTTTTCTGCCAGGACAGCTGCGAGCGTATGGTCACGAGAACCACTTGACAGGGGATGCGTGTGTGGAAAAGCCTCTTATTTCAAGCTAAACTTTTGGACTCATAGACTGAAGAACGCAGAGCAGTTTGAGCAGTAAGAAGCAAGGGAAGCAGCGGCATTTGGAGTTCCCATGTTTATGCGCCTTCATTTAGCGTGTCTTGCTCTCAGTGCCCCTCTGCCTGTGCTTCCCGAGAGGAAAGTGTGCCAAGCAGTGTGCCCCACAGCTTTTAACAAGTGTCTGTCACGCTTTCACTCAGTCTTTCCCTCTGACACAGGTGGCCCGGGAGAGCGGCCCACCCCACATGAAGAACTTTGTGACCAGGGTTTCGGTGGGGGAGTTTATAGGGGAAGGGGAAGGGAAGAGCAAGAAGATTTCCAAGAAGAACGCTGCTATCGCAGTTCTTGAGGAGTTGAAGAAGCTGCCACCTTTGCCTGCAGTTGAGCGAGTGAAGCCAAGAATAAAAAAGAAAACCAAACCTACAGGCAAGGTGAGAGAACCTTTCTGAACGAAGAGGCGTCTCCACTGTGGGAGATGGCTGGGGTCTAGAAGGCAGGTTGCTTTCCCCAAGGTACAAGGGGATGGCACTAAAAGCTCTGTGCCAGGCCTGGTAGTTCCTTTACAGATGCCACACAAGAACTACAGTTAGATAAAGATGAGGCACGCTTCGGTCCAGTAGGACACCTGACGGTCACATGAACAGGGTCCTGTGTGCCATCTGCAGAGCCTCTGTTTCAGTGAGCTGTTCAAGGCCCTGAGGCACAGGAGGCCCCCGGGGCAGCTTGGGGGAGGCGGTGCAGCTACTGACTGCCTCTTCCTTGGAGCCACACTAAAGAGACTGAGCAGAATAGTGTAGGGATTCCTTTCTCACCACCAGGAAAAGGACAGGATTCCATTCAACATTCTGTTGTGGTTTTTTTTTTTTTAATAGTTTTATGCTATATCAAGATCCAGATTTTTCTTCCTTAAACTCTGGTGTTTACCTACAGTTTCCTCTCTTCACGTATTGTATCCTGGAGCTCATTCCTGCCCAGGGCATGGGTGAGGATTCCACAGCACATAGGGTGGCCAGCCACTGGTGCTCTTTGGTGTTTCTTTCCATGGAGCATCAACTTGAGGCCTTTAAAAAGTTTTTAATGGTTTTTGGATTTTAAGTCATTGTTAAGAAAGGTGGGAACCCATCGTAGTACACGTGGTTGTCTGTATCAAGGGGTCTGCCATTTGTGCGTTCAGTAATCTTGGATTGAAAATATTTGGAGGGAAAATTGTGTCTGTACTCACCATGTAGAGCTTTTTGTTTTTGTCATTCCTCCCTAAATAATGTAGTATAACACCTGTTTACATGGCATTTATATTGTGTTACATGTCATACGTAATCTGGAGATGACGGAAGTATTCGAGAGGATGTGCACAGGTTGCATGCTATCTTATATTGAAATTTATTTTAAAAATAGGCATTGAGCCAGCATGCTGGTAGTACATGCCTGTTGTCCTCCCTACTTGGAGTTTGAGATCAGTCTGAGTAACGTAGCAAGAGACCCTTAAAAAAAAAAAGTATTGCACTGATGCTTGCTCTTGATAGTGAAATATTGATGTCCTAAGGCCTTCAAATCACCTTAGAATAGTCACAGAAAGTTATAAAGCATTTTTTTTATATTTCAGGAAGGTTAAAAAAGATTTGACTAATTCTGAGCTATTACGTAGCTATGAAATCTCACTTCTTGGCATATGTTGACCCAAGTTGACCAGGCCTTTGCTGCAAACAGTGTCTACATTATTTTTTCCTCAGTTACAGACGAGCCCAGAATATGGCCAGGGGATGAATCCGATTAGCAGACTGGCCCAGATCCAGCAGGCCAAAAAGGAGAAGGAACCAGAGTACATTCTCCTCACAGAGCGAGGCCTCCCCCGCCGCAGGGAGTTCGTGATGCAGGTGGGTTGGCACGCGCGCGCGGGGGACAGCTCTTCTGTGACCATGGTAGTCCCAGCTTGAAGGACTGGGGGCCAGGACTTTCGGGCCCCATCGTGCCATCAGACACTGCTATCATATGGCCACCGTGCTTGCGGTAATGTGAGCACTTCACACTGTACACCTGTCTGCGCACAGCACAGCATAGCACTGCCCGTGTCAACAGGTAGGAGCGTGGACACGCTGTGTGAGGGTGGAGAAGAGCGCAGGGCTGCTGGGGTGATGGGTGAGTCACTACAGCTCCTTGAGGGGTATGAATCGTTTATTTCTAATGGTACATTTTGCAAGTACAGTTGGGCCCTGTTCCTGTCCTTCCTGATCCTTGTATGGGATTTGGTATATGGGGTATAACTTGGGCTCTGGAATCTTACTTAGGTGCTGTGCTCATGTTCTCACGGAATATATGGGGCTTGGTGCTCTTCACAGTTTCAGGGCTCCACTGGGATTCTTGGAATGAACTCCCTGCAGATAAGGGCAACTGCTATACTTCATTCTTGTGTAGCAGTGTGCAGCAGTGTACTTAGATGAAGGTGACCCTTAAGATTAGTATGGCATGTTTCTCCTGCTACTTGGTTTATCAGCAGTTATAGCTTAGCTTAAGTGTGATCAGAGTTTAATTTGGGGGTAGGGAAGAACGCAGGGCCTTGTGCATCTAGGCAGGTGCTCTACCTCTGAGCGACATCATAGGCCTCTTTACTTTTTATTTTGAGACAGCATCTTGTGAAATTGCCCAGGCTGGCCATAAATCCATAAATTGTGATTCTCCTGCCATAGCCTCCCAAATAGTTGAGATTACAGATGTGCACCACCACATCTAGCATAATAATTTGTCTCTGTGTGTGTAATGAAAAAGACTACAGTAGTCTCCTCTTAGGAGGTTTTGTTTTCTGGGGTTTCAGTTACCCATGGTCAGCCTAAGTCTAAAGATATTAAAGGGAAAATTCCAGAAATCAATACTTTGTAAGTTTTAAATCGTGCACCACTCTGAGTAGGCTGATGAAATCTTGAGCCACCCTGCTGTGTCCCACAGGAATGCGAAACATGCTTGTGCCCAGCACATGCGTGCTGTTACAGACATCACCTAGTTGTTAATCACTTAGTAGCTTTCTTGGCATCAGTTTGCCTATCGGGGTGGTGCCGTGCTCGTATTCTCACGGAATATATGGGGCTTGGTGCTCTTCACAGTTTCAGGGCTCCACTGGGATTCTGGGAATGAACCCCCTGCAGATAAGGGTGACTACTGTACTTCATTCTTGTGTAGCAGTGTGCAATACATAATGCACTACTACCCTTTAACCTAGTGTGTTTCTTTTACTTGGTTGGAAGTTAGGAAAAGGAGTGATCCTTCCATTCTTCAAGAAGTTGTAGTTTGCTCAAAAAAAAAAATCAGTATTTTTTTTGCCTGAGGTAAGGTGGTTGGTAGGTGGCCATGTTGGGATCAGGCCCAGGCCAGTTCTTTGCAGGCCAGGGAAGGGCTTTTGACAGAGGATTTTGGTTTTAGCAGCTAGGTCCCTGTGGTCAGGACCAGCTTGGAAGGAGGTTGTGAGTGTGCTGAACATGTTAGTATATGTGCTGCCAAAATGAGCACAGCTAATCATGTTTAAAACCAGCTTGTAGCCAACAGTGATGACACATGCCAGTAATCCCTACATTCTGAGAGGCTGAGGCAGGAGGATTGCAAGTTTGAGCCCAGCCTGGGCAACTTAGTGTGACTCTGTTTCAAAAAAAAAAGGAAGCGAGGGAGGGATGGGACTGAGATGTACCTTAGGGCAAAGACCATGTATTCAGTCCTAAGCACTGCAAAACAAACCAGCCCACCTCATAAGGGAGCCATCCTGGCAGATAGAATATACATGTGTGAGTAGACACACATACACACCTGTAATGTACATTTGACCAGTACAAAGCGTGTGTAGCATATATCTTCTTATATAGAATACTGTTTATTGTAAATATACACCAATAACTTCAGTGTGATGGTCACCAACAATAGTGTTTCAGAATCAAACAGCACATAATGCTCTATCGCTATCCATTTTAGCTCATGTCTTTGAAAAAACCATAGTATAGATCTGAGATTTGAGTTCCAGCATGAGTTCTAGTTGATGGTTTTAGTAGGTAAAGTGAAACGTTGAAGACCTGACTCACTTGTAAACAATATGGGTGCTTTGTGTGCTGCACTGGATAGGAAGTCTTTGAAGTCTTGCGGATTTTGGTTTTGTGCACTAGTTACAGTGGGATGACTGGACTTGCCTTTTTTGTTTGTTTGTTTTTTGCGGCACCGGGGATTGAACTCACAGCCTCGCGCCTGCCAGGGCAGGCGCTTAAGCCACTGAGCCAAACTCCCGGCCCTGGTTTTTTGAGGCAGGGTCGCACTATGTAGCTCAGGCCAGCATTGCGCTCACGTTGTAGCCCAAGCCAGCCTCGAATTCACAACGCTCCTCCTACCTCAGCCTCCCGAGTGCTGGGATTAAAGGCGTGCGCCACCACGCCCGGCTTTGACTTGCCTTGCTTTTAAGCTTAATCTGCATAAACCTTTCCTCCAACACTTTAGACAGTATATAACCTATCTGTGATAGGAATATTTGTAGGTCTCTATGATACAAATACTCCCACTGTGGCTGATTACAGGCTGTCAAAATGACACTTCTGGTCTTAGAGTTGGGAATAGATGTTCCAGGGCCACCATCCTTATAAAATGTCCGTCATACAGATACACTAGATGGGCTGTCCCTCAGGAGCAGAGATAGCTGTTAAGTGGATTCCGGTTAGGAAGTGATGAATGCGAGTCCTCATGAGCTCTGTGTTCAAACAGTTGCACCCTTATGTGTTTCAATGGCCACGTTTAACACCCAGCTCTGAACTGCTGAGCAGGCAGTGATTGACTCTTGTGTCACAGTGTGCTCAAGGGACCACTGTGAAGCCACCCAGCTTCTGATCTTCACTGGGCCCCTTTGGCGCACACCAATTTCTGCCTGGTCTTTACTGCCTGGCCTGTGTTTCGGTTATCATGTGCAGGTGAAGGTTGGAAACCACACTGCAGAAGGAACGGGCACCAACAAGAAGGTGGCCAAACGCAACGCGGCTGAAAACATGCTGGAGATCCTGGGCTTCAAAGTTCCTCAGGCTCAGCCTGCCAAACCAGCACTCAAGTCAGAGGAGAAGGTGAGTGCCAGTGGTCTCCCGGCTTACCCTAGGCTTCATGGTCCCAGCAGTAAAGCCAGCCTCACAGCAGTGCCTCATCCGCTCGCACCACTGTGGTGTGTTCAGGAGGGGATGTGCATGGTCAGTAGCCCCAAGCCTGGCTCTGGGTTGAACCCTTATTGTTTAGTATCTTTGTGGGCTGAAGATGCTTTGCTGGAGGGCATTTTACTTCTCTGCCTTTGCCGGATGATGGGTAATTTGGTTTGAAATTCATGAGTGATTCTGTCATTTGTGCTCTTAAAATGAAGTCTACGACACCCTTAATGCTTTTGTTAATTGTGGAGCACACTGTTTTTTCTGGGGTGATGAAGAGGTGCGACCTTAGGCCAGATGTATAGTTTACATTAAGCATTCTTTTTCTTATGTAAATTGAACACTAGATGAAAATAATCCCACATTGAAAGATTACTGGGCCAGGAATGACAAGGGCTCAGTGAGTCTTGGATGTCCTTCCTGACTTGTCCTGTTGGGGTAAACTTGACACAGGACTGATGCCCTCAGGTCTGCCAGTTTATCAGCAGGGAGAAAGGCACCACTGGAACCCCAGATACTCATTGGACTTGGCGGATCCTTAGGGTCCTTGCCTTGCTACTCCTCCACCTAGGTGTTCTCTTTGGAAATGTCTTCTGATTTTCTAATTGGAATATTCTTGATCATTTGGTTGGCTTCCAACTCGGTGCCTCTGCAACCCAGCATCTTTTGGCTCAGTGCATCCTTGTCATGTCTGAGTGCAGTGCCAGCCACACACAGAGGGCCGGGGGCCGTGCACCGTGCCAGCTGCTCCCTGTGGGCTGGGCGGGGCCATACTGCCCACTGCCTCCTTTGAGTTGGTTGGAGTTTGTAGTGCTAGACTGCAGCAATGCAGATCTCAATGGTTTGACTTATGCTCATGGCCTTTTTCTTCCTTTTCTTTTCTTTTTGTTTTTGTTTTTCTTTAAGACACCAGTAAAGAAACCAGGGGATGGAAGAAAAGTAACCTTTTTTGAACCTGGTTCTGGGGATGAAAATGGGACTAGTAAGTGTGATCTTAGTATCATCGTGACCCTGAGTGACTGGCTTCCTGGAGCTGCCCAGTGTGCTGAGGGTGGGGGCGGCCGGCATGGGGTGCACGGCATTGTGGTTTCTCTTCAGGCAGTGAATGCGGGTTTGTGTTTATATGTGTGTGTGTGTCCCTCCCCAGGTCATAAAGAGGATGAATTTAGGATGCCTTATCTTAGTCATCAGCAGCTGCCTGCTGGAATTCTTCCCATGGTGCCTGAGGTTGCCCAGGCCGTAGGAGTCAGTCAAGGACATCATACCAAAGATTTCTCCAGAGTGGCTCCGAATCCTGCGAAGGCTACGGTAACTGCCATGATAGCCCGGGAATTGTTGTACGGGGGCACCTCGCCCACAGCCGAGACCATTTTAAAGAACAACATCTCTTCAGGCCACGTACCCCATGGACCTCTCACAAGACCTTCTGAGCAGCTGGACTATCTTTCCACAGTCCAGGGTTTCCAGGTAACTGTTGGTCCTGAACTGGAAAGCTGTTGGCTCTGTGTGGTCATCTCTAGGCTCCTCTCAGAAAATGAGCTATGCACCTTATTTTTAGAATCAAGTTCTTGCTGGTGGTGTAGCTAAGTGGTTAGAGCACTTGCCCAGCCTATGTGAGGCTTTGGGCTCAATGTTTAGCACTACAGGAAGTAAAGCAGCATAATCAAGTTCTCTGGGGAGACTGGTGGGGAGGTGATGGTGGAAAGCGTTCTTGAGAGGGGAAGAAGGTGCCAGTGGAGGAAGAGAAAGTCCTTGTCCTTTGGTGGTAACATTTCCAAACCCAGGCAACCCTAAGACACAGCCTCTGAGGCTAAGTGAACAGGCTCATTGGGCAGACCCTGACCCTCTGACCTTTAGGAAAGGACATGGCTTCTTCTAGCCCAGGGATCCTGGAAGTTCAGGGTCATCCCGAGTGGCATGGCCAGTGGTGGTGGCCAGTCAGGTGGAACGTGCCCTGCCCCTCCTGCTTCCCACCCTGACCTCAGGTCTCTTTCTCCTCTTTAGGTTGAATACAAAGACTTCCCCAAAAACAACAAGAATGAATTTGTATCTCTTATAAATTGCTCCTCTCAGCCACCTCTGATCAGCCACGGTATTGGCAAGGATGTGGAGTCCTGCCATGACATGGTACGTCAGGCACCCGGAGGGCGCGGCCAGGGCAGCGGGATGGTTATGTGGGGCTTCCCCCGTGTGCAGCTTGTTACTGACCTCAGAAACACAGGAAAAAGGATTCTCTCACAGACCTTGTGACCAACTGACTGACAGGTCCTGTTTCTGAGGGCTCAGCTGACTGTGGGGCGCTCACTGTGTCGGGACGCCCTGCTGACACAAGGGCGGGCTGCGGTCCCGGCCTGTCCCTGGACAGACCAGGGAAGCGCAGGCCTGGGTCTGGCAGCTGGAGAAAGCCCCTCATGCTGGTATTCTGTTCATCCAGTAAAACTGTTACGAGAAACACTAAAACTGAGAGGAGAAATGAAGGTCACAAACCCCAATGGGGCGTATTCATTTGATGGAATAGAATCCATTCATCCGGTTACTGTCTCTGAAGAATGCAGAGTAACAAGGGAAATACACGATACATTTGGTTTAGAAGCAGGATAGAAAACTTGCAGTCTGGTTACTGTAAGGTTAAAAATACTAATGAGGGAGGAGTATGATAAAATTAATAGGTTCTATTACAAGAAGTAGTAACTGGATAATTCTTTAAAAAATTTGTATTGTAAACTAAAAATTCAAGCGGGCCAGAATTTAAGAAGTTGCCCATTTCCTTGGCAACCGGAAATTCACTTGCTCCTCTGTCTGCATGTTTTACTGTAGCACCAAGCGGTGGCTTGGTTTTACTTTTCTCTCCATTCCCTCTAGGCTGCACTGAATATTTTAAAACTGCTGTCAGAGTTGGACCAACAGAGCACAGAGATGCCGAGAACAGGAAACGGACCAGTGTCTGTGTGAGTGAGCCAGCTGCATGGAGGCCCCGCCCCGCCGCCCATGCCTTCCCTTCCATTGCCAGCTCCTCTGGGGACGCGTGCGCGCCAGTCCCTGTCAGGCTGCTTTCCCGCAGGGGGCCCGGGTTCACTGGGAGGGCTCTGCTTGTTCCAGGTTTAATTTTGAGTAAGTAGCAACATTACGGGATTCACAGCTGACTTAGCGGTGTGACATGTCGCCCCCTCGCTGTCTCCATCCTTCCCTTTCTTCCCCAAGAGCCTTGTCCCTCCAGGGATCACATTGTTTTGGTTCCTTGTATATCTTTCCTACATATTTCTTTATGCAAACATCAACATAAAATTAACTCGTGTTTTCTCTCAGAGCTAACAGTATCCACAGTGTTCACTCAACAGTGTGTCCTGGAAAAACTGACTCAGTTATTAACCAGGCCCTGTCCTATTAACTTCGCAATATTTGCTGATCTTCCCCCCCCCCCCCGGCACTGGGGATCGAACTCACAGCCTCACACCTGCCAGACAGGCGCTTAAGCCATCGAGCCAAACTCTCTGGCCCTAGTTTTTCTGAGGCAGGGTCACACTGTGTAGCTCAGGCCAGCCTTGCTCACATTATAGCCCACGCGGGCCTCGAACTCACAACGCTCCTCCTACCTCAGCCTCCCAAGTGCTGGGATCAAAGGTGTGCACCACCACGCCCCGCGCTGATCTCATTTTTAATATTAACTTAGTTTCTTTTCATTTCAAAACTGGTGTCATTTTCATTTTTTCTTCTTTAAAGGTGTGGGAGGTGCTGAACCTTTTCTGGCCATGAACCATTATAAAATTCAACATATATACTGAAAATACTGAAACTGCTTTGAAAATTTGGAATTTCTGATACCTCCAGTGGGCTGAGAGACATAGTGGGTAAGAGCGTGGGCAGCGGGAGTGAAGACGACGGACACACCAGGCACTGTGGCCACGCTGGGTTTGCTGTGACGGCCACACTGCTCTGTGAACTGCAATTCCTGCACAGAAGCAGCCGCTGTGGGGAAGGAGGGCCTGCCCAGCAGCCTGGCTCATCCAGAAATCAGCAGCCCCATGCCCAAGGCACCTCAGTGCGTTGGCCACCCTCCTCCCCGCCATGTGAAGAAACAGAAAGGCCTGGCTGACTCATACACTTTGGGACAACTCTGGATAGCCATGCCGGAAAGAGGCCTTAGATTGGCCCCAGAACTAAAAGCACCAGAGAATCAAATGCTTCCTACTCAGTGTAACCTAATCTTTCTAGCGTGCTCTGGCCCGTCCACCTCATGTAGTGCCCACATCATAACCACTGCTTTCTCTTCCAACAGTGATGTGTATTCTAAGTTTCATTATTTTCTTTTGATTGATATGACACTATATAAAATTTTCATTTGAGGGTTTCTCAATTGTATCTAGTTATATAGCACAGTTTAGAAACTTGTCTGAGACTGACTTTATCAGTAATCTAACCGGCAAAGATCATATCCATGTGTATGTGGTTATACATTTTTATTTCATTGGACTAACCCAGGACCATTTCATTAATGTAAATTGCGTGCCCTCTGGTCTAGCCGAAACAGTCCTGAACTTCTTGGCAAAGTCTCCCACAGTTGTATAAATCGGACAATTTAGGAATTTTAAACTTTAGATGATTATTTGGTCCTTTTCTATTTTATTTTTATTTTTGTTAATGCAACAGGACTTAAATGAACTTTGATCCTTGTCTTAAAGATTATTAAAAAATTGTGTCTACACACACGGCTCTTGAGGATGTAGCATTCACTATACTACACTACAGGATATGATCTCCGTGTAGTGCGTTCAAGCCTGCAGGTTGATTTTCCTTGAGTGCTTGATACTGTTAATGACATCTCCACGTAGGGCTGAGAATGGCTGTGTTCACACATGCAGCGGTGTTGCCTCTGACGTGCGAGTGCGCAGAGGTCTGATCTGGTCCCGGCGGCAAGCACAGCATCCTTGCGAGTTAAGTTCCGCTTCCACTCATTGTTTACGCTGGAGCATTTTCTCCCCATGGAATGTAAGTAAAAGTGTTTGTCAC
The DNA here is from genome assembly GCA_004363535.1 of Dasyprocta punctata. Classification (NCBI taxonomy): domain Eukaryota; kingdom Metazoa; phylum Chordata; class Mammalia; order Rodentia; family Dasyproctidae; genus Dasyprocta; species Dasyprocta punctata. Next base: position 41,829 of record RJWM01012997.1, on the reverse strand, counting down.
CAATAAATGGTAATACTAAACTTTTTTGTTAATTTATTTTCAAATACCACTACTGCTACCTTGGTCCCCTTCCATCTCATCTCCCCCCACTTTTTTTTTAAAAGAAAAAATTTGTAACACTTGTGATTCCATCTGAGCAAAAAATCTGAAGATCTAAAATCACTTTATATCAAACCATTGATCAATAAACCACTACTAATGAAGTTCTTGGTCCTGGTGAACAGTAACTAAAGGAAAGATTTGAGGGAGAGAAGTGCAGTATGGGGCAGGGCCATCTTGGGGTGCTGAGGGGTGCACGGGCACTGGGTGGAGGGAGGTTCCCCTGGCCATGTGTTGTGACCTGGCTGAAGGCTTCTGGATGTAAACTGGGGGTGTGGCACACACCTGTAATCCCAGCATTTGGGTGAGGCTGGAGGATTGCTGAGAGTTCAAAGCCAGTCTGTTACATAGTGAGGCTGTCTCAAACAATGGTTATAAAGGTGTTCTCTCTGAAGCCAACTAGGGACTGCCTGACTCACCAGAAATAATCAGAAGGTACGCAAGATGCTAAGGGTAGGAGGCAGTTCAACATTTTGAAAATAAAGGCAGAAAGGAAAAAAGACATTTTATGGCTTTCAGAAACCAAAGTCTCATTGAGGCGTTCCTGCAGGTTGACAGGCCCTTAGAGAAACTGCTGGCTCTGACTTGATGCACATTCAACAGAGCATTGGGGAAGGGTGGGTATTTGAGATAGGGTTTCTGTAATTCATGTTGGCTTTGAACTTGCAGCAGTCCCCCTTCCTCAGCCTCCCAAGTGCTGAGATTACAGGTATGTGCCACACACAGCCAGTGTTGTCTTTTGTGTGTATGGCTTCGTAGAAACTCATTCCAGGTACTCCACAGAAGAAATATTTGGCCCAGGCTAACGAGTAATTCACTCACCAGCTTTGAGCATGTTAAAAGTGTCAAGAGTAGAAAAACGAAGTCGGGCGTGGTGGCGCATGCCTTTAATCCCAGCCCTCAGGAGGCTGAGGTAGGAGGAGCATTGTGAGTTTGAGGCCGGCTTGGGCTACAGCTCGAGCGTAAGGCCAGCCTGAGCTACATAGTGCGACCCTGCCTCAATAAACCAGGGCTGAGAGTTTGGCTCAGTGGCTTAAGCGCCTGCCTGGCAGGTGCAAGGTTGTGAGATTGATCCCCGGTGCCACAAAAGAAAGAAAAAGGAAAAACGATAGTTGAAAAATATAGTACCTTAACAGGCTTTTTATTGGTATCTTCATCTATGAAACCATTACAGTACCTTTTAAGAATTACTTTGAAATAACTTGCAAAAGGAGGTTTGCCTTTACTGACACTGTGTGTGTTCTCGCTCTTCCCCATCCCTTCTTGTCTTGCTATTCCCAATCAGGCAAACCAACGCTGCCACCCAGTCCCCAGGTCCTGGGCAGATCTGAACAGCTGTCTTGCCCTTTCCCAGTCCAGCGGCCTGTGGAGAAGCCTCTAGTCACCTCCTGCCATCTTGGTCAGTCCTGCAGGCTCCGCAGGGAGAGCGTGCAGGCCTTCACTGTCTCAGCCTGGGTCTGGCAGTGACCAGGTGTATGCAGTACTGTCTTAGCAGGGATGCCCTAACACTGATGCTGTGTCAGTGAGGACACGCACTCCCATCAGGCATGTTGCTGCACTGTTGGGTCGGGATTCCCCTTGGTGACCGGTACTTTGTGGAAGGGCTGGCAGGACATGGGACCAACACTGTGTGCCGCAGCTCCAGGTGAGCCTCCATCCCTGTCATTCCCTCGCAGCATCACTGCAGAGGGGTAGGACATCCAAATGTCAGCGATGGCATGACTGTACCAGGTGTGGATACCTAGTTGGTGGTGGGCTGTGTGCCATTACAACCATTTATTCTGATGCCTGCATTGTCCCAAGTTTGGCAGAAGACCCTTCAAGTTGGTTCTTGGGTCCTTTTGGATATCCTCAGCTTTTTAAAAACATCTGCCAACAGATGTAAGAAAAGCTCTCATCTGTTTTAGTGTGTACAATTCAGCGCACATGTCGTATTCTGTGACCATCACCACCATTCAGCTCTGTATCGTTTCTTCTTAGAAATGTGAAACTCTACACCCATTACAGTGGTTCCCGTTCTCTCCTTCCCCAGTGGCCACCGTTTTACTTGGTCTCCATTTTTCACGACTTATGCCTCACACAGGTGGGATCGTGAGGTCTTTTTTTGCCTGGCTTACTTCATTAAGACTAACGACCTCAAGGTGGGTCTGCACGGTAGAAATTCCTGCCCTCTCCCCATTCCATTGTGTACAGCGCTGTTCCGTCTTTGTCCTGTCCACCTTGGGTTCTTCGTAGTTTCCCCATCACAAGGCAGCAGTTTGCTGCTCTCGACCTCATTTTTTCCCTAGAATATTTTAATGCTAACTCTGAACATAGAATTTCATACCTAAGCTGGGTAAGGCCCTCTGAAGCCAGAACAAATAGTCTGTAGTTTGTGGAGATGGGTGTCATCTTTCGATGCCAGGTCTTCCAGGCCCACTGGACCAGGGTGAACTCTCAGTGGTGGGGCTCCATCTGGGTCCCCAGGTGTCAGGGCTGACCCAGTGCGGGACCTTCCCAAGAAGCTGCTGCTGCTTTTGCTGCATAGGTGCCAAGAGGAGCCTAGCAGACCAGAATGGTGCCAGGAAGCCAGCTGTGTGTAAACATAAATCAGATGGCAGTGATGTTTCTCAAGTTGAGGGACTAAATAAGAAAAACTTAATTGAAACTTCCAAATGCACAAATTATAGATTTGCTGAGCACATAAGCATTGATGGGTTGGTAGAGAAGTTAGCCAGTTTTCTTCTTTTCTTCTTTTTGTGATGGTTTTACTATGTAGTTCAGGCTGGCCCTGGGTTCATTTTGTAGCACAGGCTGGTCTTCAACTTGCAACAAGCCTCCTGCCTCAGCCTCCCAAGTGCCGGGATTACAGGAGTGCACCACCATACCCAGCTCAGTTTTCTTAAATAGGCTTTTAAAGAAATACATTCTTTCATGAAACAATAGCCTACTGAAAGACAAGGTGGGAGTTTTGGTTAATGACGCAGCACAGCCATTTTCTTGGAATTTCCTTGCTCCTCTGTGTACTTGTACTGGTGTTTAATACAAACTGTATAGATACAGAATGTAATGTGAAATCAGTCTTTAAAATACCACATTCGCTTTGTAATTACCATTATAATTTCAGTTAACAAAAGCTGTTTTAGGAAATTTGTACTGCTTTACTGTGTGCTATTAACCTAAGTTTCATATTTTAGAAATACTTCCTTTGTACATTCTTTCACATTCATTAGAAGCTGTCTGACACAAACCCAAGACTGCACTGACAATTGCAAAGCAGTTTACTACAGTAGTTTACAATTGACTTCTAATTTTAAAAAAATTAAAAATGATTTGGAAGACACCCAAGCCTGCACTCCAGCGTCAGTCTTACTATGTTCACGTGTTTCCCACCCTCCTGTGACAGTGGCATCTGCACTGCTTGGCTTCAGTGGCTGTACAGAGCTGGGGCATGCTTGGACTCTACCTTGCTGCCACAGAGCATGGTGGGGCAAGGCAGGTGACAGGGCCCTCTTCCTTCTCATGGGGATTCAAGGAGCTTTTAGCTCATGGCGAACATCCTTCATTCCTCAGACTACAGAAGCAGCAAGGACAGTGGACCTTTGATGTCACTGAGCTCACACAGACTGGGGGTGCCAGCGTCCTGTGCAGTCTGCATGTGCACTGAAGGTCTGTCAGAACCTCTGCGTCCCATGTGGGTAGTTGGGGAGATTCCGATGTCTCTGTAGTGTGGAGATGGCTTAGGCTTTTCTGTTTCTGCCCTTACTCCCTTGGATGGTGTCCCTACCATATACTTAGGATATGCTCTTCTGGTAGGGTAGACTGAAGTTATTTTTCTGGCTTTTTGGATTTATGGACAAGAATACTGTAAACATGGCTGAAGGCGTCAACTAAGAGAGGAAAGGTTTGTACTGGCTCGCGTTTCAGTAGTCTCAGGCCTTGCATGTTCAGCCAGGTGGCAGCAGCACGACAGGTGGGACTGGCAGAGGAACGCTCACCTCACAGCAGGTAGGAAGCAGTCAAGTGAGGCGGGAAGGGAGAGGTGCCTTTTCAGGCCATGCCGGCCGTGACCTACCTCTCTCAACACACCCCTGCCTGTTAACAGAAGTCAGCTGTAAACCCCATAGTCCAGTCACCACCTTAACACATGAGACTCCAGGGGCCATTTTAGATTAGATCTAAACTGTAACAATGATCAAGATTCCTGTGGGTGGCACCACCTGTCCTTCGGCAACTGGATTACAGACATTGTGCCTCAGCCAGCTCTGGAGCACCACTGGTTGAGTCCACAGCCAGTCTGTTCTCTGGCTTTCTAAGCACTGTGTTGGGGCAGTGGAGAGGACTAATGGTTCGAGGCACAGGTGTCAGATCCTTAGATGGCTGGAGACTTGGAATGCATGGTATGTGGCAGTGGGCTTTATCTGATGCTTGCTCCCTGGCTAGCCATCTTATCTGAAGCCAATGGACCACAGTCAAGGAAAAGAGCACAGGAGGCTTTCTTGCTCCTGTGTGGGATTGGCCTCAGCTTCATGCTGGCCCTGAGGGGGACGCCTGACATTCCTAGGGCTTCAAGCACAGATGCTCCACTGAGAATGGCAGAACCTGGGGGAATGCAAAGCCCTTTCTGGACTCACTGAGAGGATCAGGTTCTGTTTTCTCAGCTGCCATTTGCTGCAGAAACCCAGATGGGCCTTTTTCTTGTGCACCGTGAAAAACCTCTTTTCCATTTTGTTTCCCATTCACCTTTCCCATCCAGTCTAAGCAACTTTCCTCATCTCTTGTGGCATGGTCTTTACACAGATGGTGCTTTCATGCTGCCAAAATCTCCTCTCACATCATTCAGTTTGTAAGGGAGAAAACCTACAGATAGTTAAATGTGTACAGCCTTTACCCCTGCCATGTGGCAGCACCCCCGGAGAACAGAGGGAAAGCTGGCCCATGTCTTGTGAGCCATGTTCCTTATAACTGGAGAAGCCACTAAAGTTACTTCCAAAGGTGCCATGGAGTGTCTTTGCTTTACCAAACAAGTGTCTCAAATACTACAAATCCCCAGGGTAGACCCTAGGGGTGGATCTTGCCTTCCAGTTACAGAACCAAGCCTCCATATTTCTTAAGGAACAAGCAGGGCAGGCACTATGTAAATAGAACCAATGCTCACATCCATCAGGCTGGTTACAGGTGCCTTTGCATGGGGAGGGCGCCTGAAAATGGCAGAGTGACTTCCACATCACCAGAGAACACTGATGGTATTCATATTCTGAAAAAGTGCTCATTCTTATTAGCAGAGTGCCTCAGGATCATGTCCTTATTAACTGACATGGTTTTGTGCCAAACCATGATGCAGTGGTTAAGGCAGGCTGCCTGGGCTTCAATCCAGCTCCATCCAGCTGTGTGACTGCACTTTAGAAAATCAGGATGTGGACCCGTTAACAAAACCACAAAAGCCACAAACAGGCTGGTAGTCAGAGTAAAGAATGAAGACACCAAAAACTGTCATGTGCTCTTGGTAAGGTCAAGCACATACACAGTGATACCTCAGTGGTCAAACTCAATTTGTTCTAAATTTGTATTTGAACACTGAAAAGTTAAAGAACTAGACATACTTTTTTCTCATAAGAAATAAGGGAAACCCAAGTAATTGGTTCTGAGGCCCAAAAATTACTTATAGTTCATTTTCCAGGATTTTAACAAATTTCGCAATGATCTATTTGTTAAACCCTATCATGATTCTCAGCCTTCCCCTTACCTTTACTGCTGGTTCATCAACTTCTGTGGTGCAGTGGCTACAAACTTTCACACAAATAAAACCCCCCAAAAAACCAAAACAAATTTAAAAACACAGTTTTAACACACTAACACGAGCACTATATGTTGTCTGGGCAAGAGCTTTGACTGAAGTGTCACCCCTTTGTGTGCACGATGAGACAAGACCTGACTCATTCTTGGTCCATACAGGTTTCTTCAAGTTGGATTTTGGTTTGACTACCAAGCAAAGGTACAAACACCAAGTAGATTTTTTTTTTCAAACTTTGCTCTCTGAGTCATGGAAAGTTCAAGTTTGGAGCGGTCTGACAACCTAGGTATCACATGTTTCTATGTCTACCATAAGCATCCCACAGCAAAAGGCAAGGGAAGATGGGAAGGAAAGGCCATTAACAAAAAATTTCTGGAACAGGAAAGTGGTAGGTATGCCCTGATGGTGACACAGCAGAGCAATCCAGGGCAAGGATAGTGGCTGGGACAGGTCAGGTTTTAAAACTTTTAAAGAACACACACAAAAACTGTTTTGGATGGTAGATAACGAGTCCTCTACAGAAAGCATCTTTAAAAATTAACTGGGCCAAAGGAAAGAAAGGGAAACCACTAGTTTTCCTTAGAAGCCACCTTAAAACAGCACACCTGCTTGGCATTTACAAAGACAAGCACACATTTGGTTTAAGATACTAATTGAACCCAGCGTCCTCAGGAGTCACTGCTGTAGCACATCTTTAACTGTTTACCCACAGCTTCAGCAAGAGCAATCATTATACACACACACACACACACAGAAACCTGGGAACCAGCACATAGTAACCGTCATCACTAGCAATTCTCTATGTGCCCTTCCAGTTTGCTGAATAAATTACTTTAAAAGTCATTTCAATAATATTTTGCATCCTTCACCAATGATCACTCAAGCCAAAAAATAGTAATGTAACATTTACTGTTTCCATTACCTTGTAAAAGCCAACTAAAACCAACACAACAAAAAGATCAGATGGTAGAAACACATTTAGATAGTTTGAAATTAACCAAGCAACACCATAAAAACAATGCATAAGAAAGCATTCAGATTAGGTGCCTGTATAAGAAATCATGCAGAAAGAGGTTCCAGTTTATGACACATGAACAATTAACAAGTCCAGCATAAGCTGTATTTCCCAACATTCAGACATTCCGATTCTTCACTTGAAAATAAATGCTGTGGGAACTGCGGCTCAGGCCAAGGCAGGAAGCCCTTGGTGGGCAGCACATTTCTGCGGCTGCTCCTAGACCTCAGGCCCCTAAAATGGGCGCGGCTTGTAAAGTCCCTCTGATCTGCAGCGAAGGGGCCTGCTGGGACAATGCTTGTGTGTCCCTGCTGGCACGTGTCTCTGCAGAAGCCGGCAGTGTTTCTCCCTCAGGGGACCTCCCACCCTCCAATCCTTATGCAGCCACCCAGGAGCTATTCCACAAAGTTGTGGTAGATAAGCTCCAGATCTATATTAATGTTCCCTTTCCCCTTGTTTAAAAAACAAAAAACAAAAACCGGATTAAATGATTTCAAAATTAGGATTTTATGGAGTCCAGAGGAGAAGGGAAAAACTTAAAATTCTTTTTTATAAAAGTGTCAGGGAGCACCAGAAACCTGTCCTTAAAATGTTCTTAAATACGTATTTTAGGGTTCTCTTTATTGCTAATTACAGGCTTAACGATGAAGTGGTGCACTGCTCGGCAAGTTACACAAGTGATTCTTATTACCAAGAAAAGCTTAAATACAAAGGACAAGAATAGGAATGGCCAGTAGTTTCAAAACAAAAGGATTTAGTAACGTAAGTTTCCACAGTGTCTGTCAAAAATTTAGAATTGATACAAACCGTGCAAATGTTCAACTCAAATCAAGGGTGTACACTCAACTATTGATATTTGCCCCTTGAAGCTGCAAACAGAAAAAAGTCATCCACTTGTATTTATGACCACACAAACCATCTAGTTTGCTCAAAGTTCAGCTTAAAGCAACATTTAATATCCTTTATAAGATGGCAACTGTGACAAGTTCAAAATGAAAACTTGCTTTTTTGAATGCAGCTGTGCTCACAAATCTACATAGATTCTTCACCCATAGTGGGTTCAACCAGTCAGGAAAATGCAGGTCAGAGCAGTGTCACACTGGCTGCCTGAAGGTATCCCTGGAGATACTGCAGCGCTTCTGCATTGAGACTGGTGCTCACCATGGATGGAACCTACAAAAGACAGAAATCACTGCTGGCTGCTGCAGGTGCTGATGCAGTCCAGAGCTCAGCTCCTACGGGAGCTACCACAGCTCAAAGGGCAGCCAGGCTCTGACCCCTGTCCGAAGGGGTTCAAGCAACTCAGCTGTTTTTATGCCTTCAAAATGGATGGGCCTAGCCAGGCATTGTGGTACACGCACAGCAATCCCACCACTCTGGGAGGCCTAGGCAGAAAAATTGCAAATTCGAGCCTTGCCTGGACAGCTTGGTGACTTAGCAAGACACTGTCTCAAAACAAATGGGTAGGCCTAAAAAGTGGATCCAGTGAGGAATTATTAGTATAATACTACGCTTTGATTAGGTTTAAAAAATATCCATTACTTCTGGGTAAAATGACATTAACGTCTAAAACTTGCTTTACCTTTCTCTACCAAAAAAAAAAAAAAAAAAAGATTGGTAAAATATTAATTATTCAAAGTAGGTATATAATGGTTTGTTATGCTGTTTCTATGTATGTCTGAAATTCCCCATAATTAAAGAATGAAAAATATAAACTTGATGAGATAGTAAGTCCATAAAAGACAAAGGCTAAGCCGGGTGTGGTGGCGCACGCCTATAATCCCAGCACTCAGGAGGCTGAGGCAGGAAGATCCTTGTGAGTTTGAGACCAGCCTGGGCTACAAAGTGAGTTCAAGGCCAGCCTGAACTGCATAGAGACCCTGTCTTGAAAAATAGCGCCAGGGATTTAGCTCAGTGGCTTAAGTGCCTACCTGGTAGGTGTAAGGTTGTAAGTTCGATTCCTGGTACCAAAAAAAAAAGCTAAATAAAACTATATTAAGATCTGGCATTTAATGGCTACAGTGTTATTTGAAACCGAGAAATACATTTCTATTTAAAAGATTTTTCTTCCTTTACTTCTAAAACTATTTACTTAAAATATGTTTGTAGGACGTAACACTAGGGAAAAAATGCTCATCATTTAAATTAAAAATACAGCCGGGCGTGGTGGCGCACGCCGTTAATCCCAGCACTAGGGAGGCTGAGGTAGGCGGAGCGTTGTGAGTTCGAGGCCGGCTTGGTCTACAACGTGAGCACAAGGCCGGCCTGAGCTACATAGTGCAACCCTGCCTCAAAAAATCAGGGCCGGGAGTTTGGCTCAGTGCCTCAAGCGCCTGTCCTGGCAGGCGTGAGGTTGTGAGTTCAATCCCCGGTGCCGCAAAAAAAAAAAAAAAAAAAAAAAAAAAAAAAAAAAAAAAAAAAAAAAAAAAAAAAAAAAAAAAAAAAAAAAAAAAAAAAATTAAAAATACACTTTACCTAAACTCAATGGGATGTGGTATGATAATGCTGATCAATGAAAACAGGCACAGTAACCACAACTACTCTCTTCCTTTCCTAGCAAAGTCTCCACCAGTCACACGGCTCTATGACAGCAGACACTTACCCTTCCTGGACAGGCAGTAGACAATTTGTGAAGCGACTGTGCCAGGTGAATTTTGGGGTTGTTCACCATTTGACCTACAGGGTCATGCTCTTTTTTGCCAGCAAACGCCAGCTGAGAGAAGGCTGTCTGATACCCTGGTGTATCTTCTATGTCAATAAAATGCTCTTCATCTGGAATGGTGTCATCTTCAGGTAACTCAAAAAGGCCAATCAGAGACTGTAATAAAGGAGTCCTGGATTGGGAGAAAGCAGAGACAAAAACCTCAAGAAAATACTTCAAATTTAAACAGAAACAGTTCCTCAAAAACAAAATTACAGATCCATAGTCTTAAAAGTAATCTTTGAAAGCCGGGCGTGGTGGCGCATGCCTTTAATCCCAGCACTCGGGAGGCTGAGGTAGGTGGAGCGTTTTGAGTTTGAGGCCCGCTTGGGCTACAATGCGAGCGCAAGGCTGGCCTGAGCTACATAGTGTGACCCTGCCTCAAAAAACCAGGCCTGGGAGTTTGGCTCAGTGGCTTAAGTGCCTGTCTGGCAGGTGTGAGGCTGTGAGTTTGATCCCCGCTGCAGCAAAAAAAAAAAAAAAAAAGAGTAATCTTTGAAACTGAGATGGCCATCAGTGCTTATGCCTATCCAGAAACTGTTCCATTCCTTTGGCTACAACATCCTAATCTGTTTTTCAGAAATGATACCATCTTAACCAAGGTCTTTAATGCTAAAAGAGTTGTTAGAGGAGATACGTGTCCAGCTGCCAGGTCACTCTGTGGAACAGCTGCCCAAGTGGAACCCCAAAAGGAGGAAGGGAGGCAAGAGATCGTGACAGGGAAGACCTCGAGACACCGAGTATGGATGCAGATGATCTAGCCTATGTAGCTGTTCTCCTTAAAGACAAAAAGCAATTCAGTTGAGCTTCAAGACTGTAATAAAGCAGTTTTACACATCATCTAAATCAGACTGACAAAGTGGTCCATGAATCTACCCCACCTCACTGACCTTAAGAACAACACTTTTTTAGATCTAGAAAGATCCACAGTTGCATCTCGGATATGATGATTACTAGCAGAGAAGCTGAGATCAGAACTCAGTTCTCTTGGCTCCTAAGAGAATAAGCTTAATTCTGCAGTGAGACAGGAAGAAAACACTAATCTCCCAAGAACTTCAGTAAGCAGTACTTACCACAGCTTGGTATATTCAGTGTCCATCATTGGCGGACATTCTGTTAGTAATTTTGTTATGCCGACTGCACAGATCTTTTTCTCTACATTTCCGGATACTTTCTGAATTTCAGGAATAATGATTTTTTCCAAAACCATTCCAAACATTCTATTCATTAAAGCAAAATAAATCTACTTAATATTAAACAGTCACTATAATTAAAATAGGGAAATACTTAGGTATTTTTTGCTCAGTGACTCATTTTGAAAAAATTACAAACTAGGCTGTTGTTTATGGTCAGCTGAAGAGAACTAGAGATGACAAAAGTAAAAAAAGGTCCCTGTTAAACCTCTACCCTGTGCCCAATTAAGTTATTTTTTGTTAATAAACATCCTCATATTATTACAAGCCTGGGCTAAGTCAAATCTTTCAACTTTTTATCTTATATACTCTTTAAAAAATTACTCAGATCTCTGAAAAATTAGAACAGATAACGAAGAACAACCCATTCAACATCTAGCAATAACAATTTTTAGACATTTCTAGCTTATAAACTTCCCAACCTTCTTTGCTTACACACTTGTGTTAAATTTAAAACATGATTTGCTCAATCATTATTATTGCAAACATTCTAGGAGCAAAGTTTTTCACAATTATAAATGATATAAAATCATTACACTTAGGCTGGCCTGAACTACATAGTGCGACCCTGCCTCAAAAAACTAGGGCCGGGAGTTTGGCTCAGTGGCTTAAGCACCTGTCTGGCAGGCGTGAGGTTGTGAGTTCGATCCCTGCTGCCAAAAAAAAAAAAAAAAAAATCATTATACCCTTGATGTTTTAACAAATGGTCTGAAGTAGAAAAAGTGGATCAAAGATGGGTCATTTTATTCATAATAAAGAGAGCACAGGTTTTGGTCTCTAGATAGTGCCAATGGAGAATTAGGAAAACGATTACATGATTTTCTTCTTTACAACTCAACACCTAAGAATAGTTTAAAATCACAAAGATACTGTCCCCAGACCAAAAAGCATGAAATTATCAGTAAGATAGATAGTTTACACTGAAAGACGTCGATTATTTTGTTGCTTTTAAAACTAAAATATAACAACGAAAAACAAACTTACTTTGGTTGTATACCATCAAATATCTCTTGTAATGCTAGGGCTCCATACTTTATGCAATACAAATTAATAAAGACTAAAAAACCTGTTGAAAAAAGAGAGTATCAATATAGGACTCACCACGTTAAACTGTTAATTAACTAGAAGTCTGCCACATGAAACTAACTGATAAATATCACTAAAACCCTATAACTAACTGGCATCAGTGCTTGCCTTCTGATATAATTTAAAGTAGAGAATGTCCTTTACACCTGATATATATTTCTTTATAACTAAAACTCTACTGAAAAGGTGCTTTGATGTTAAAACTTAAACTAACCTTTGGAACACAATACACACAAAACCAAGTTAATGTTTGGAGAACATCATTTTAAGATACTTTATATATAAAGTCTAAGGGTTTCACTTACTTCTTTATTTCTGTGAAACAGTCCAAAGATATACTTACTCTTGATAAACTTTGTAGTTTTGGAATTCTGAAGTCTTTGGAATAGTAGAAGGAAAATTTGCTTTCTATACTGGTCAACTGATTCACTAAAGTGAATAAAAGCAACAATAAAAATTAGCATTTATCTGAGTATCTAACAAAATCCTTGGTTAAATGTTCAGCTTACAGTCATACTCACGGAGGCATGTGTTCTATTATACTGTTCAGAAGATAAAAGCCTTGGTGGTCATTTGCTTTGGATGCAATTAGCTTCTGGAAGACACCCAGTAAACCAGGCTACAACAAATTAGATCAAATAATAAACTGTTAAAAAGGAGACACGGATTAGAATTTCAAAACGTAAGTGATAGGTATTTTGAAAAAGGATTCAACATTGAATAATCTGATTAGCCTGCTCTCACATTTTTCTGAAAAGTAGTGAAGAGGGGGGTCCTACACCACAATAAGCTATTGCAGTTCCTGTAAAGAACCTATCTGGCTTTTATCTCCCACCATGGATTTAAGTGAATAATAACTAAATGTTCCCTAATTCTAGCAAAACACTCATTATCATTTTCCACTAATTACTTCTCACTTTCTTATTTTAAATAAAGAAAACATTAAAACCTGCCACCCCTTGTTTTTCCTACCTGCCTTAGGAAATCAGTTACTTGGAAATAAGTCTGACTCACAATTTTGTCGGCTGCAGCACTTGCTATTGTGTTTGAACCACGTTCTAAGAATGCTTGCAGAAGCCTCACTAAAGCAGGAATATTTCCTGTTCTTTCCCAAAGCACTGGCTGAAGGAGATGAGGAAATAAGGCCATATAAGAAGACGGGATATCATTTTTGTGTGTTTCCAGAAGCAAAGACATCACTTGAAAGACGTACGGAATAAATTCTGTTGATGAAAGTGAAAACAGTTATCAGCTTCAGAACAAATGACGCTAGCACAAAAGGCACGTATCTCTGAGGAAGGCTGTATTTTATACCCATCTTAACAGTTTTATTCCGTTACAAAGAAAACAACTTCCTATAAACTTACCTTGTACATCATTTTGTAAAATTTCAGTAAACACCAGAAACAAAGCCTCCTCAAAATTTACAACAGCAGCAGGGTTAGCTTTGCAAGTTATTCTTATGGATAAGCATATTGCTTCAAACATGTAGTGATTGAAGTGAGGTTTGCTTGGGTTCTGTAATTAGGGGAAAAAAATTACTGTTATAATCCAAATGACTATTAATATCATCAAAAATAAAACACTATCTTTTCTAAAACATTTAAAATAGATGCCATTGCCGGGCGTGGTGGCGCACACCTTTAATCCTGGCACTCGGGAGGCTGAGTTAGGAGGAGCTTTGTGAGTTCGAGGCTGACTTGGGCTACAATGTGAGCAAGGACGGCCTGAACTACATAGTGCAACCCTGCCTCAAATAACTACGGCCAGGAGTTTGGCTCAGTGGCTTAAACATCTGCCTGGCAGGCATTAGGTTGTGAGTTCAATCCCTGGTGCCACAAAAAAAAAAAAAAAGATGCCACTTAAAAAAAAAAGCGTTAAGAACACCAACACCCACTAAACTGGTTCTTGTTTAGAATTTAAAGTATTTTTTAAATTTTCTGACAAGTGTATTAGTTTTCTTGCCACTGAGAGAGAATACCTGACACAGATTTTTCTGTGCTAGGGAATTAACCCAGATTTGTATATGCTAGCCAGGAGTTCTACCACTGAGCTACACCCTCAGCCCTCCTTGAACTTCTGTTATTTGTTTTTTGAGACAGGGACTTGCTATGTAGTTCAGCCTGACCTTGAACTTGCAGCAATCCTCTTGCCTCACTCTCCCGAGTGCTGAGATTATAGGTGTGTACCACCACAGTGGGCTCAATTTTCTTTTCAAACCAGGAAATCTTGTGTTTCTTCAAATAAAATCTCTCCTAGAATGATAGTGTATAAAAACGATTTAACACATCCACGACAAGGCTATAAGATTTGTATGTCTTGCTGCTACGCAGCTCAAATTAATTCTTAAGACTTGGTGCCAGGCAGCTCTGATTTAATTTTATTAGTAAAAAGATGGAAAAGGGATTAGATCTGTTTGTACCACCAGTGGCATAAGCTGCCCAATGAGACAGTCATGTAGGGGTGAGTTAAGCCAGTGGGAATGTGTTAAATCAGAAAGTAGCAATGTATGTTCATTGAGGAGAGGTACAGGGTTGTTTCCCTTCTCCCTGCATCCCTCAAGGCCTAGAGTAGTTCAAGACCCTTACCCAGAAGTCAGCTGAAATGTACTCTATTCTCATGTCCCTCTAATATATGTCCTGTGAATTTATTTCATATTCAAAGCATAAATAGGATTAAGCACCTATAATGGCATTTTGTGAACCTTAGACTCATTGTTTTTTCCTCTTTTTTTGAGATGGTCTCACAGTGCAGTACAGGCCAGTATGTAGCCCAGTTTGGCCTCGAACTCCTGGTGATTCTCCTTGCCTCAGCCTCCCGAGTGTTGTCATTGTTCATTTTTAAAATTTAGTATTAGTACATATGAATCTAATCTAATCTATCCATATGATGTTGAGACAAGGAGTGAACTTCATTTTGAAAAAATAAAAGCAAGATAGAAGATACAAGATGTCTGCTTCATGCATCTCTTAACATCTAAAAAACAATTTCTGGATTATCTGATTTTCTTAAACATGTTACTTTTGATATAAGAACAAAATTGCATTCAAGTTTCTAAGCCCATACTTGAAAGTGACTGCTGTTATATCTCCACACTGTCAGCATCCCCACACTTTTTAGAAAAGCACTCAACAGCTGGTCAGGAAGAATACACCTCCCCCAGTGCCAAGGAGTTCTAAGGCCCAATGAGAAACAAGTTATAAAGCAACCTCATTTTCATAATGGGCTCCGCACGCCTTTAATCCCAGCACTCAGGAGGCTGAGGTAGGAGGAGCGTTGTGAGTTGGAGGCCGGCTTGGGCTACAACGCGAGCACAAGGCCGGCCTGAGCTACATAGTGCAACCCTGCCTCAAAAAACTAGGGCCGGGAGTTTGGCTCAGTGGCTTAAGCGCCTGTCTGGCAGGCACAAGCTTGTGAGTTCAATCCCCGGTGCCACAAAAAACACAATTGGCTCTGTTACCTTACTAACAGCTAGTAACTTCTGTGTAAGCTGCGTGATGAGAGTAGGGATATAGGGGATTATGGCTTCTTGTAGGAGGGAGAAACTTCTCATGATAGCTGCAAAATATAAAAAGAACAACAAAATAGTTAAATTTTACAATAAAACAGTAATGGGAGGGAGTGCCCACTAAATTATCAGATAAAATTTTAAAATGCTCCAACAACCCCAGACAGCTCTCTCATTTAAAAATGTCCCTTCTTTTTTAAAATGAAGACAGGAATTGGCAATAAAACATAGCTGGGAAACTTTCAGAAGGCCCCAGACTTAAAAAATCAAAAGGGGAGAATAAAAATAACTAAAGGACAAAAGAAGCAGACAAAAAGGAGGAAAGAACAATGGACTGACATGGGCTGAGTATTAGAGCGAGAGAGCAACTATCTTGGGTTATTTGTTTAGAAATCACTGATAAACAAGGCTAGTTCTAGCCTTAAAGAAACATAGTATCAGACTACAAGAAACTGAAAAAAGAAAACTAGCTATATCTCCCTCTAGGAGATTAGGAACCTAAGACAAAATACGAAAATACATACAAAGTCAGAGTCCATTTTGCAAAGTAATGCTCATTACAGATGCCCAAAAACATTCAGCACGGGAAAGAAATATATTTGTAAGCTAAATGTAAGACTGTTCTCTTTCCACAGTATCATTTCCAGAGTCACTGTTTACTAACCAAAGTACCTACTATATGCCAGACCTAAGGAGCGGAGAGCTATCCTCTCTTGCCTCCTGAACACACACAGGATGTTTCCTCTACCTAAGCTAAAGACTCACCTTTCAACACATTGATCTCTCTCCCTCACACCTCTGCTTGGACATCACTTTCTAGAGGAAGGCTTTCCCTAGGTTAAGAGGGTCAGAGGATGGCTTAATGTCCCTCATCTGGGCTAGCGCAGAACACTTTCATTCACTCACACAACAGAACTTATTGAGAAGGTATTACATACCCTGCGCTCTTGGAAACTCTAGGAACAAAGATGAAGATCACAGACCAGTTACTGTCCTCCTGGTGCTGGAAGCCCAAGCGAATACACACCTTGACACCACACACACACACACACCTCAGCATCCTGACCAAGCTGGATCTGGCTAGTTTTCTTTGCAAAGTGCTTCCTATGATCCAGGTACTTTGCTAAGCTTTTGAGATGCCACAGTGAAGACTGAGATTATGATTGTCCCTGAAGTCAGAGCTGGTACCAGGACACACTGACACAGGTCTTGTGTGGAATCTACCATGTGCACACACATCTTTACTAAGCCCTTGCAGAGAATACAGCAACAGAGGTTACTGCACAATCTGATCAATAGCCTCAGAAATTCAATCCGGGGAAGGAAAAATGGAGTTTGCTGTATTATGTCTAATGAGGGGTTCTACATCAAACTAAGGTGAAGTGTTTCTGAAGCAGTTATTAATAAACCATTACTTTTCATTTTAAAATATCTAAACCTATCTATTTCTTAGCAAACAGTTTTATGGTCAGGAGTGTTTACCCATGTGAGGTTGGATGTTTAGTTATGATCTGTACACCAGGGAAACGGCCTACCTTTCATAATATATTCATTTTCTGAAGAGCCAGGAAGTGTGAGAGCTTTGAAAAGGTTTGTTAGCAGAATCTCAACAAACGGTGCGATTTCTGCAGCTGTAAAACTATAGATGAAAAAACAGCTTTCAGTCACTACCAACTCTTGAGACTGTCACTGTGGAACACCCTTGGCAACTACTAAATCACACTTCTTGGCATAGAATGAGCCATCTCCTAGTTGGCAGGTAGTTTTGAAAAATAACCGCTTACATGTGCTCATGTTAAGTTCCTATTTACACAGACTTGGGACCAAATGCAGGTGAACAAATCAAAAAACCAGGTAAGGTCAACAACATCTAAAACTGCCAAGGCTACCCTCGGATCACAGGTGTCACCATTGAGAATAGCACTCCGAAGCTTAGGGTCTCAGCCGTCTATTTTTCCTGGAGATGGGAGTAAGCTGTTTCCTCTATCAGCTCTGGATTTGAAGGCAGGTACTGGCTTGACTCACTTCAAAGGATGTCCTCTCAATGGTTAAGATCATGTGTACTTCAAGTGCTTAGTAAAGAAAAAAACCTAGAACTATTTTCCTCTTTTACCCAGAGCTTGGTTGGAAGAAATAACACTGTGAAAAATGGCCTGAAAGACACAGGATTATCCACTCTTCTACATTTTATCCTTAGTCAGGGCAGAATAGTTACTTTCTTGACCCCTAGAGAACCTTTCCCTGGAATGTGTTGCATCTCAGAACTAAATGAGAGTACGAAATAGGCACGTGAAAAGAACTGTTTCATGATGCTACCGAAAAAACTGCTACTGCAGAGTTCTCTTAATGAGGACTCATTTCTGAGATGCTTGTAACTATTTCAACCTTAATTAAGCTTGTGAACATTGTAAATATTTTAACTCCTCATTCACTTTCTAGGAGACTCCAAATAAAATCAGGAGCATCTTTACAACACAAGATCCTCTAAACACATTTCTGTTGATTAACCTTACTACTGTTATTTTCCTTTGCTCCAATTTATTTAATTTTATTGTCAGACGATATTCTGGTAAACTGCCTCAAATCCTTCTGGAATTAAAGTATAAATGAATAAAAAGTACACATTAGTTTTTCTGACTACTAATGAAATTAGGAAAACATTCAGATACATATCTTTGACCAGTATAGTACAGTCCTCGTCTTAAGCTGAAAATACATAACCTAGAATCAAATACTTACAGAGTGGCGCTGTTAGGCCCTCTCATAGTAAACAACCGTTCAACAGCATGTGCTGCATAAGTATGAACAACGATGCTTTCAGCTTGAAGATGATTAATCAAGAGAGGAATAGACACCAAAAGATGCTCTTTTGGTACCTAAAAAATATAATAATATACACGCTGTGAATTCAGTGATGCTACAATTGAGTAAAGGACAACCAGAAGAGAAGGGTTTGCTAATTTAAAGAATTTTTTTCCAGCTCTGTTATGATGAGAAAAGATACTGTTAAGAAATCAAAACATCTACTACACATAATGGTTCAATTCCTATTCACTCTTTCAATTCTTTTTTTGTGAGCACAAAACTATGAGGGCAAAATCTTGCAGAGGAGTGAGCACAACACAGAATATTTATTATGGAGAGGCAAAGTAAGATTTCACCAATCCTAAGATCAGTTTTGAAGAATTTCAAGTTATGTTAAGGATGTTACTCATTGACTGTAAGTACTTAATTGATAAGTGAGAGAGAAGACACAGAAAACTACTTAAAGGGGACCACTGGCTGAAGTAACAACTAAAATATCAAAAAAACCCTCATTTGACACCGTTTAAGATTGCTAAGGCATTAACTCATGTTAAAGGGGAGAAAACCACCATTTATCCTGTTTCCTATATATTTTGGTAATTATATGATCTATGTATAAGACAGTGGAGGTATACAACAAAATTAATATATACTAAAAACCACTAAATATACACTTTAAAACTACTTTTATATAATGGAAAGCATATCTCAATTTTTAAAGTGCTATTAGAAATTGTTTGACTGAAGATTCATCTTAATGAAACAGTAAATGTGTATGTCCTGAAAAAGTACACTTACAATGCATTCAACCCCCACCCCAAATTCAACTCTAATCAGGCCTCCAGCTCTACCAGTATAGGAAGACAGGGACTAGAGAAACAAACTATACCACGAGGATGCAATCAGCTGCAAGTAGAGTGTGAGAAACTCTCCAGCATAAAAGATTCTTGTCTCTGAATAAAGGCACAGGAAGGGGGCAGAAAAATCTGTTGTAAATTAAGAGACTTAAGATATAATTAGCTACAAGCAATGTATGGACATTGTCTGGGACCCAATTTTTAATGAAATTGTAAAAAGACAAGATACTTAATGAAAGTTAACCATTCTCTAAAATGTCATTAAAGATATAGTCTGTCGGATATGAACGTCAAATATGATCACATAGCAGATTAGAGGAGAACCACCTGACTTGTAGTAAAATTCTCAAGTGGCATAGGATAAAAATCTACTTACTTGATTCCTAAAAATCATAATATATTTGATACCATCAGCTTTAAGGACAGGAAATTCATTCACTATTAAAAAAAACAATAAGAAGTCATAATTACTTAAGTGGTAAGAACTACTATCCAAAAATCAGTGACAACATTGTAAGTTTGAAAAAATGGTAACCAAAACTTCAAGTAACTAAAGCACAGTTAATTATATAATGATCTACTATTCAATTACTAATTTGGGTAAGATTACAAATAAATTTTCCTACTAGCTGGGTGTGGTGGCACACGCCTATAATCCCAGCACTCGGGAGGCTGAGGCAGGAGGATTGCTTCGAGTTCAAGACCACCCTGGGCTACAAAGTGAGCTCAAGGCCAGCCTGAACTGCATAGAGAGACCCTGTCTCAAAAAGGATTCTAAAATTTTTCGCCCTTTCCCCTTAAAATTTCATGAAAAATGAAGATATACCACTTTACATAACAGAAGAATAAAACTTTGGGCCAGGTGTCAATATATTCTCACAATAAAAGCTATTCTGATTTAAGATAATTTTCTCTAGCTGGGATTTACCTTAAATTACTCTAGTGGTAGGAAAACAAATTAGTGAAAGGCATAAAACAGAGCTGAGGAGCTGGGCGTGGTGGCGCACGCCTTTAATCCCAGCACTCGGGAGGCTGAGGTAGGCGGAGCATTGTGAGTTCGAGGTCGGCTTGGGCTACAACGTGAGTGCAAGGCCGGCCTGAGCTACATAGTGCGACCCTGCCTCAAAAAACCAGGGCCGGGAGTTTGGCTCAGTGCCTTAAGCGCCTGCCCTGGCAGGCGCGAGGTTGTGAGTTCAATCCCCGGTGCCGCAAAAAAAAAACAAAAAACAAAAAAACAGAGCTGAGGATGTAGCTCAGTGGTAGAGGGCTTGCTTAGTATGTATGGGGCACTGGGTTCAATTTTCGGAACCAACAATCAATCAATTGACAAAACAGCCAACTATTTACTAATTCTTGAAGCTAGATGATGGCCACACAGAAGCTCATTATAATATTCAGTCAATCTTTCTGTGCGTAAATTTTCTACATGGAGTACTTTTGAAAAATGGAATTATCTCAACCTAGATAGATATATTCTTTTTTTTTTCGTACAGGGAATTGAACTCATGACCTCACACTTTCCCGACAGGCATTGTGCTGCTGAGCTATATCCTGAGCCCTATTCTTATAAACATAGGAAACTACACTTTTTGTGTGTATGTTCAGTACTAAGCATTGAACCCATGAAGCACTGAGCTACGTTTCCAGTCGCTTTTTTTTTTTTTTTTAAATTTTGAGACAGGGTTTTGCTAAGTTGCCCAGCCTGGCTTGCAACTTGTCTTTCTCCTGTCTCAGCCTTCCAAATAGCAAAGGCAATTGGAATGTGCCACTGTGCTCAGTAGTACCTCAGTTTTTAAGAATTTATCTCTCGAAGCCAGGCATGGTGGCTCACACCTTTAATCCCAGCACTTGGGAGGCTGAGGTAGGTGGAGCATTGTGAGTTCGAGGCTGGCTTGGGCTACAACGCGAGCGCAAGGCCGGTCTGAGCTACATAGTGCGACCCTGCCTCAAAAAACTAGGGCCGGGAGTTTGGCTCAGTGGCTTAAGCACCTGTCTGGCAGGCTCACGTGAGGCTGTAAGTTTGATCCCTGGTGCCAGGGGGAAAAAAAAAAAAAGAATTTATCTTTCACAAGGTAAAGGAAACCAAAGTATAATTCCTATTCATATGTAAGGATAACGAAGTCACATTACAGTTAAGTCTCACTTACTTTATCATAATTCTAACCAAGTCATATATTTTTCATCCAAAGTTAATTTTAAGCCAGGCATGGTGGTGCATGCCTTTAATCCCAGCACTTTGGAGGCTGAGGTAGGAGAAGCGTTGTGAGTTTGAGGTCAGCTTGGGCTACACCGCAAGTGCAAGGCTGGCCTGAGCTACATAGTGCGACCCTGCCTCAAAAAAGTAGGGCCAGGAGTTTGCCTCAGTGGCGTAAGCACCTGTCTGGCAGGCGCAAAGTTGTGAGTTTGATCCCCAGTGCCACAAAAAAAAAAAAAAAAAAAAAGAAAGAAAGAAAGAAAGAAAGAAAGAAAGAAAAGTTAATTTTACATGGGCAAGTGCTGGGGCACAATTTGCATTTTGTTCAATATAAGAAATAACTTCAGAGCATGGTGATACACTACTTTAATCCCAAGTACTGTGGGAAACTGAGGCAGGAGACTAACCAGTTCAAACCCAGCCTGGGTAATTTGTGACAAAGCATGACTCTATGTTCAACACATATTAACCTGAACACAGACAGGAACCAGTTTTTACATATCATGCACTTCACAGTATAATGACACAAATAAGAACTGCAGGTACACTGTTATATGTTGTGTAGAAGAAAAATTCCACAAAACTCACCATTAGGTGATTTTAAATCAGGAAGGATGTGATTCACAAAGAACTCAGTCAGGTTTACAAGTTCATTAGCTTGTGTAATTCCATGCTGAAAAGCAAGTTTTTAATAGGGTAGAATGACACAAAATACTTGTATGTATAACCACACCAGAAATGTAAGCAGTTGTAGATCAGCCAGGAATATAGCTTAGTAGGACAGCATCTGTCTAGCATACACAAGTCTCTGGGTTCAATCTCCAGTACCGCGTACACTCCCCAAAAAGGACAAAAAAAGAAGACAAACACTTCAACACAAAACTCTTCGGAAACTCTTAAATTCTAATCAGAACTACCAAGTTACACGATGTAATAGGTCAATTTTCAGAAATCATTTGTTTTTTAATCCTGTTGTTTCTGATTTCTCTATTTTAGAAAGAAAACAGAGAAGATTTACCTTCTGTGTTTGGGCTTTTGATGCCAAAGAAGTCACTAGGTAAATGGCTGCATCTTTGTGTTTCCAGTTGACAGATGGATTTTTTGCATATTCCTGAAGCATAGAGTTAACATAACCAGAGAAGATTCCTGTCACGGGTCCCTCAAAAAACTTGCACAATCCTCGCACCAGATCACAAGCAGCCCTGCGTCTTGTATCAATATCTATAAAGTCAAAAGAAAATATGTACTGGGGTAAGAACCAAAACATGCCATCTGATAGCTGCCAGCAACACAAACAATGAAAAGAACATTTCTTTTCCACATAAGAAATACGCGATGAGAATGAAATGGAAGGTGTCATAAAATTCTCAACATTACCGAGAATACAAGACAGAAAAGAAGCCAAGGCATGGTGGCACACTCCCAGCACTCGGGAGGCTGAGGCAGGAGGGTTATTGTGAGTTTGAGACCAGCCTGGGCTACAAAGTGAGTTCAAGGCCAGCCTGAACTGCATAGTGAGACCCTGTTTCAAAAAACAGGGCCGGGGATTTAGATCAGTGGCTAAAGTACCTGCCTGGCAGGCATGAGGTTGTGAGTTTAATCCCCGGTACAAAAAAAAAAGAGAGAGAGAAAAGAGAAATGATTGAGTTTGTGATTCTTTTATGCAGGTCATAAGAGCTCTTTGAAGATGTACAAGCTAAAGACAGAAAACAGTTCAATGAAAGCCAAAACTGGCTTGCTATTAAGCTTAAAAAGGTATTAAGCTTAAAAACCAAAACACACACCTGATCCTTCTAAATCTCTTCTTATGTACTCCTCAGAATTATCTTCAAATGCCTCTTCATCAGCAGCTACAAAGACAGTACATATTTGAAGATAACCCTCCAAGATATGACAAGTCATTGTAGTCTACAGCTGAGTATGTAGAAGAGAATGCAGAACTGCCTTATTACACACAGAAAAGCATTCTTTCCCATCAAATGAGTGCTTCCTATACTGTTAAATCACCGCTAAAGCAGCAAGGGTCACCCTTAAAAGCTTGTTTTAAATAATTTACACACACACACAATAATAATAATTCACATAGCTGTGAGATATCACGGTATTGCCAGAAAAGATCTTTACTTCTTACTTTTAAAAACTGAGTACTGGGGATTAATTCAGGAATGCTAACTTTCTACCTGGTCATATAAGGATATCAACTATAATACTTACTTGACAAAAGTCATTTCAATAACAAAAACAACAATAACAACATAAACCAGGGCAGATAATATCAGAATAAAGATGTATCCTTAATTTTAAGAAAACATGCAAAAAATAAAACCTCCCACTATATTATCCTTAATTTACTCATTTTATTCCCGACTAATACTTTGAGAATCACCGATGTAGTAACTACTGTGATATGAAACACAATCTCCTTCACTTTCACTACTTTCTCTTTACAATGGCAAGAGAGAGAAGTACAGGTTCTTAGGGCTATTTAACCTTACCACCTCAGTGGGCCTCAACTTGTATATAATAGTTATCAATCACTTATATTCTTAAGTCAACTATTCAAAAACAGTTATTTGTTGCTGGGGATTTAGCTCAGTGGTGTAAGCGCCTGCCTGGCAAGCACAAGGTTGTTAAGTTTGATCCCTGGTACCAAAAAAAAAGAAAAAAAGAAAAAAAAAATAGCTATTTCCTAAACTGAGTAAGATACTGTATTTTTCCCCAATGTAGAAGGATATATAATCTTATCCAGTATTTTTATGGAAAAAAAAACCCCTAAGTATATAACAAAGCCCATTACAGCAATACAAAGTGTGCTGCCATATTTTCTGTACTGGTTTAGTAAACACAAAATACCTTCAAATATTTTTGTCATTTAAAAACTTAGACTATAAGAACCAAATATTTATTAAATTTACATTAAAACATTTTTTTAAAAACTGAGCTTTAATTCCCTGGAAAAGCCTTCACTTTGCCATAATTACCTCTAAATTCCATGTTAGGCACAATAACCTTTTCACAGATACTTGTCAGCGTGTTCTGGTCCTCAAACAGATTCTTATAGTGAGGCCTCTCACAAACTGAAGCCAGAAACTGAATTGCATTACTTACCAACTGAAATAAAACATAAAATAAGAAAATTTTAAAGAGCAAAATCAACATTCCTTGGAAGAGATAGGGAGGGAGTTTCTTTTATTTTTCTTTACCATTATCTTACCAAATCATATTTAACCTCTTGACCTGTTGTAACTAATAAATTCCAGATGGCTGTAACAAAGCGAGGCAGGTACCGCTGAAATTCTTCATCATACTTTTGAGCATAGAGTGCAGCATTATCACAAATCTGAGACTTTAAGAGCTCCAGTAACCCTGCTTCCTCTTCATCCTCACATAAGAAAAGAGAAAAAATTCAAACATATAATTTTAAGGCTACCATAAGTAAGGGAAGCAGTTATCACTCCTGAATGAGGCCCTTTAAAACTTAAATCCAAATAAGCTACTACTGTAAACTACATTTATGTCATCCGTCTATTCCAGTATTTTAATGAACAGGGGTTTCCTATTTAATCACTGAGAGCAGCTCTCAAGTTCAAGTTGAATGAATTTTTTTCTTCTGGTTGCTAAATTACAAAGTATTTGCATGTTGGATTAAAAATATTCCTACAGAAATGTACCTCCCCCCAAAAAACCATATCACACTTTCTGTATCATGTGTGGTCATCATTTCAAATATATTAACATGTAGGTGGTCCCACTCTTAAAAAAGCTAATACCACAGGATTCTCATAAATAATATTCTGGTTATAAAACATTGAACAGGACTAGGGATGTAGCACAAAGCATTTGTTTAACATGCAAAAAAGGCTCTGGGGAAAAAAAGGCTCTGGGTTTGAGCCCCAGCACTGTCCCTCTCAGTCATATATGTAATTATCTATGTATCTGTCTGTCTGTCTGTCTATCTATCTATAATACATATATGTGTATTAATTATCTAAGCGAGAGGCCAGCAAACTTGTCTGCAGGCAAATTCCAACCTGCTCCTACTTTTGTAAGTATTTTATTAAACAAAGACATGCTCATTTGTTGCTCATTCATACAATTTATAGTACTATCTACAGCTGCTTTCATCTTATAACAGCTGAGTAGTTATAGCACATAGATCATACAGCCCTACAAAACTAAAAATATTTACTATCTGGACTGTTATAGAAAAAATTTGCCAACCCCAATCTACACCACGACAGTGATTTTTGGTACCGGGACCCAAACTCAGGACCTTGCGCTTGCCAGGTAGGCACTGTGCTACTGAGGTGTATCCCTGGCCCCCAACTTTTTTTTTTTTTTTAATGTATCATACATAACCAAAAGATAGCACCCAACAGAATCAAATACTACTTGTGGAATTTTATGTATTAACAATCCAAGCGTAAACAGATTTTCATAGGACACCAAAAAATTCTTACTAAAAAACAACAACAACAACAACAACAACAAAATGCCTAGTTGGGCTGGGTGGTGCACATCTCTAATCCCAGCACTTGGCAGGCTGAGCCAGGAGGATTGTTGCAAGTTCGAGGTCACCCTGGGCTACAAAATGAGCTCAAGGCCAGCCTGAACTACAGAGACCCTGTCTTGAAAAGACCACAAAGAAAGAAAGAAAAAGAAAAAGGCTACTCCAACATTTAGAACACTTACATCAGTTTGTAGAAGCTTATTATCCAATGTCAAGAGGGTATGGAAGTTGTTCATCCAAGTTTCCATATTATCTTCAAAAAACTCAGGGAGATCCTAAAAAAGAATTACTGACTTGAGACCATCATTAAAATAAATAAATACAGTATCTTAATAAAGTTCCATACTACATCTTTAACTATTTATTTTTTGGAGGGGTTTTGGAGACAGGGTCTCACTGCGCAGTCTAGGCTAGCCTCGAACTTACAGCGATCCTCTTCTCATCCTCTCCAGGGCTGGGGTTACAGGTGTGTACCACCACACCCTTCCCATGCATGCCCAATGTTTTGCACATGCCTGTAGGTTCAACTCGCACCTTCTTAAGCATTCCCTACTATGGTAAGACTTCTGGCTCCACCTGGGTTTGTGGTAGCTGAATAAAACTCTGACTTCTGTCTCCAGTTCATGTATTCACCACGAAGAATGTTCCCTCTACAGTATTTTCTTTCCCAATGGAAACAGCTATTCCTTTAAAGTCCAGCTAAGATTGTATGAAGCTTTTCCTTACAAAGTTCAGTGCTTACACCCAGTTTCTTTTCTAAATTATTGCACTTATTATAAGATGACCATCAATTCACACTCCTATGGTGTATGACTTGGGGAATAACTTGGAAGGGTGTGTTCTCATCTCCAGCTTCTCCTCTCCTTGCTTCCTGAGAGGTGAACGGCTCTCTCCCACCATGCAATTCTGCTACATGTTTTCTGTCTGGAGCCTGTAGACAATGAACTTAACCCACTGAAAAGTGAGCTAGAACAAACTTGTCTTCCTACTAAATACAGAATGGTCCGGTAGGTGGGGTTGTTGTGGTGACTCTGACAGTGTAATTTAGAAGTCTTTGTATAATTGGTTTGTGGCAGGAGTTTGGGGCTACCTGCTAGACAAGCCCTAGAATGCCATAAACCATTGTATTGATGTATAATACTGGTCAGAGCTCAGACTGCAATGCTGCTACAAATGCAGACAGTAAATGCCAGGCTTAGGAGGTTTCAGCTGGGAACAAGGATTACACTGTCAGTTGGACTAGAGGCCATGTGTGGTACACTCTGGCAGAAAATCTGTCTACTTTTCACTCATGTCCTGAGACTTTGAAGGAGACTAAGGGCAGTAGACAATCTGGCAGAGAGTATTCCAAGGCAGTCCAACTTTCAGGCTGTGGCACAGGTACCGTTGGCTGGTTTTAGCCAAACCTACAGTAAATACCAGGAGCAAATAGCAGAGCTGAGTGATCTGAAAAGTTTTCAGTTTTCAAGAAAGAAGCAACTCCCAAAGGGGACAAAGGACAGCACGGCTGTTGAAGACATTAGCATTAAAAAGAAACCTAGCACTTTGCACAGGCGTAAGATGCCTTGAGAGCATCTCAAAAATCAGCAAGATCCCACCCACCATTAGGGGCTCAAGAATGTAAAACTGGAAAGTTTTCACTGAGAAGACATCTCTTGGGCTCCCTGCCCCAAGAGTCATCCAGGGAATTGGTTACCCGCTGTTTCTTGGTGCTCAACCCAAGAGGCCTCTGTAAGACATGATCCAAGGGGGCCAGGTTACTGCCTGAGTGGGCAACAGACTTTGGCATCATCCGCGTGGTGCTAGTTTTTCAGTTATGTGAAGTAAGAGAATTGTGCAGGCTTCCACCCAGATTTCAAAGAAAGGCCTGACAGAATATACCGGGAATATGGAACATGTGCCAAGGACACCACGCATGGTAAGTAGAACAGGCCCAAACCCTTTGGAGCTCACATTTTGCCACAACTTGCCTACTGTACATGCAGCGATAGGACTCAGTTTGCCCTGATGGTTTTTGGCCTGCTTTGTGCTTATTTCTATTCCATTATTTCCTCCCTTTAGGATGGGAGTGTTTACTGAGTGCCATTGTATATTAGAGTGTTTAACCTTCTTCTTCTTCTTCTTCTTTTTTTTTTTTTGCGGCACTAGGGATCGAACTCACAGCCTCACACCTGCCAGACAGGCACTTAAGCCACTGAGCCAAACTCCCAGCCCTAGTTTTTTGAGGCAGGGTCACACTATGTAGCTCAGGTCAGCCTTGTGCTTGCATTGTAGCCCAGGCCGGCCTCGAACTCACAACGCTCCACCTACCTCAGCCTCCCAAGTGCTGGGATTAAAGGCGTGCGCCACAACGCCCGGCTTAGAGTGTTTAACCTTCTTTTTAATTTTATGGGGCTCAAGGCTAAGGGTCTGCCTTGAGTCTCACA
The DNA here is from genome assembly GCA_004363535.1 of Dasyprocta punctata. NCBI lineage: Eukaryota > Metazoa > Chordata > Mammalia > Rodentia > Dasyproctidae > Dasyprocta > Dasyprocta punctata. The sequence goes on along the minus strand of RJWM01012997.1, from coordinate 13,662 downwards.
GGGGACTTTGGATGTGGACTTTTCAGCAATACAGGAAGTGTGAAGGCTCTGGCAAATCTTAGAGACGGATTAATGCATTTTGTGTACGGAGATGGACACGAGCTTTTTGAGGCTCAGAGCTGTAATATATATTTTATTTATTTATTTATTTATTTTTGTGGCACTGGGGATCAAACTCACAACCTCACGCCTGACAGACAGGTGCTTAAGCCACTGAGCCAAACCCCCAGCCCTAGTTTTTTGAGGCAGGGTCGCACTACGTAGTTCAGCCCGGCCTTGTGCTCACGTTGTAGCCCAAGCCAGCCTCAAACTCACAACACTCCTCCTACCTTAGCCTCACGAGTGCTGAGATTAAAGGCGTGTGCCACCATGCCCGGCCCAAAGGTGTAATGTTTTGATTTAGATCAAAAATGTACCCCAAATGTATCACATTCAGAGGTACAGCCTAGTCAGAATTAGAGGCCTGCTGGTGGTGTGACTTGGAAGTGTGTGCTCTTGTCCCGGGCTGCTCCTGGCTCTGCTTCCTAGCCACCATAACATAAACAGCTTTCCTCTGTCACGCATTTTCTAACTTGGAGCTGGTAGAACATGGATTGAGCCCACTGAAAGTGTGAGCCAAAATAAACCTCTTCACCTTTAAACTGTGGGTAGCAGATATTTTGTACCAGCAACAAGGCAGAGTCAAATTTACTGTCTTTTTTGCGGGGGTGGAGAGGGGTGGTACCGGGGATCGAACTCATGACCTCGCACTTGCCAGGCAGGAGCTTGTGCCACTGAGCTAGAACCCTGGCCCAAACTTACTGTCTTATACAGCTGTCAATTTCCTATAGTATGGTACCGTACTGCCTTCTTGGAAGTATGGGACAAATCATTCTTTTTGATTAACAGTGAAGATTATGCCTCTTCTGGTTCCTTGTCAAATTATCAAGAACTTAATTTTACTGCCTTCTCAGAAATAGAATTCAAAATGAAGTGTAGCGCATGCCTTTAATCCCAGCACTTAGGAGGCTGAGGTAGGAGGAGCGTTGTGAGTTCAAGGCTCACTTGGGCTACAATGTGAGCCCAAGGCCGGCCTGAGCTACATAGTGCAACTCTGCCTCAAAAAACTAGGGCTGGGAGTTTGGCTCAGTGACTTAAGAGCCTGTTCTGGCAGGTGCGAGGTTGTGAGTTCAATCCCTGGTGCCACCAAAAAAAAAAAAAAAAGAGAAGTGTAAGCAAAAATAGCGGTCTTCATTTACATATAAATTCCTCAACATGTCCAGCTGAATACTGATGTGAGCCATTATCATTTGGGCTGTTCACCTTTTATTTTACCTAAGAGAATTCAATTCCCTTTTGGGGAATGCTTGCTCTACCACTGTTGAGTGCAGTCACATTGTGAGGGTAAGTCCAATACTGCTATGAACAATGAAAATGCCAAATCCTTTTATTTTCACAGTGTGGGAATTGAATCCAGAGCCTCATACATGCTAAGCAAGCACCCCACCACTGTTCTATACCCCCAGCCAATTCCTTTCCCTTCTTTGTAATACTGGGGTTCCAACTCAGCACCTCTGCACTGAGCTACATCCCCAGACTTTTTATTTTTTAAAGTTCTGATACAGTCTTACTAAGTTGCCCAGACTAGGCTTGAACTTATCCTCTTCCTGCCTTGGTCACCCACTGTACTGTGATTACAAGTGTGCATGACCACAACTAGCTATCTTCAGCCTTTTTAAAATTTTAACACACCGTTTTGCTAAATTGCCCAGGCTGGCCAGAACTTGCAATCTTCCTGTTTCAGCCTCCTTAGCAGCTGGGATTATAGGCTAGCACCACTGTGCCTGGCCAAATCCTCCTTTTATCTTGATATATAACCTGTTCCTTTCATGGTCTTGAAATCTTAAATCTGTGATTCAAGAACAGAAAGAATGTCAAGTGTGGTAGTGCATGCCTGTAATCTCAGCATCTGGGAGGCTGAGGCAGTTCAAGGTCAATTTGGGCTACATACATAGTTGAGTGCAAGGCTATCCTGAACTATTTACCAGAACCTGCCTCAAAACACCAGAACAGAAAGAAAGAAAGAAAGAAAGAAAGAAAGAAAGAAAGAAAGAAAGATTGATTGACTGATTGGAGGCCAGCATATCAGTACTAATAGGATGACCAGGCATATCCTGCTATAACCGTGTGGTCATGTTTTCTGTGAAATGCCATCCATATTTCCCTTCAAAGTTTCATACTTCAGCCTCTTTCTCATACCTTTCAATAAAAGCACTTGTTTACAAGCTAATCAAGAACCCCTAACCATATCTGGTTCCCCCAATATTAATATCCATATACAGGGACCAGTGAGAAAGGTCTCAGAAATCTGTTTTCTCTGTGCTTTCAATTTTATTGAATAAAACTGTAAAAAGGTGACTCTCCAAAGGGGTAAGTTAGGATGTTTTCCCCACTAGATACAAGTGCATGCTACTTCCTCCCATGAAACATCTCTTAATATTTCTAGGAATACTATAAATAGAACACTGTGCATGAGGTACATAAATAATAGGGAGAGCTTGGCATGGTGGTGCATGCCTATAATCCCAGCTGTTACAGAGCCCCAGATATTTGAAAGACTAAGGTAGAAGAATGGCTTAAATCCACAAGTTCAGGGACACTTTGGATAACACTAAGGAACCTATTTTGTTTAATATAAAATAAGGAGAATCAGAAAAGCCTTTTTTTTCCAGAAAAACAATGCTGTCAAAGAAGTACTTACTCAAGGAGACTATAAATTAGCATCAAAAAATAATAAATATCAAGAAACTAAATAAAACTTACCTGAAAGTTTAAACTATAGAACAATTTTGAGATCAGAATCAAGGAAGAAAAAAGAATCCTCAGGGCAGAAGCATCATTTGCATGGGTACTACACAGTTCAATGGTGGCCTTGGAAAAGAATTTAGGAAGAAGGTTTTAGTGGGTCATAAACTCAGCATACTGATCTTAATGAAAAAGTCTTACACTAGTTGAGGCTACTCATATTTCTTCTCCAAAATGTGGCTTCTAAAGAGTAGTACAGTTATTTAAGAGTCTGAAAAGTAAGGTAAAGGATATATTTTTTACTTGTCCGTAAGAGCGCTACTGAAAAACTCAATGTTAGTATTCTGAACTACATCTGTCCAACTACCTATACACATACATGTTACACAGAACTTTTTATACGTTCCCATTAAATAATTCCTCTGCCATGTGACATGTAGGTTATTTCTCTTCATTATTCTTTTTTTTTTTTTTTTTTTGCGGCACCAGGGATTGAACTCACAACCTCGCACCTACCAGGGCAGGCGCTTAAGCCACTGAGCCAAACTCCCAGCCCTGGTTTTTTTTTGAGGCAGGGTCGCACTGTGTAGCTCAGGCCAGCCTTGCGTTCGCGTTGTAGCCCAAGCCGGCCTCCAACTCACAACGCTCCGCCTACCTCAGCCTCCCAAGTGCTGGGATTAAAGGCGTGTGCCACCACGCCTGGCTCTCTTCATTATTCTAACAGAGAACAAGTTTAACTAAAAAATTTTGTACACAGCTATAATTTTTGCAGTTTGACATTCTAGAAATGTATTATACCAAAGCAGTACAGTATACTATGAGCTTAGGTATTGGAAGATTTGTTTTTTCTCTTTCTTTTTTTTTTTTTTTGGAGACAGGGTCTGTAATGAAGGCTGGCCTCGAACTCACGGCAAACCTCCTGCCTCAACCTTCCAAGGGCTGGAAGTGTACCACCATGCCCAGCATGGTTTTGGAAACCAGAAATACTATATAATTCAGATTCTGTTCTTCATAAGCTGTTATTCATGTGGAACACTACATCAAATAAGTTAATTTTACTGAACCCCAGTCTCATTATGAGAATCCCTACCTTATAATGCAGTATGAGAATTAAATGAGAAAATATACACTGAAAGAGCTAGTTCTTTGTGCACACCTATGTAAAACCAATGTTACTTCCCATACATTAAGAGTTAGAACATATAAATAAAGGTTTTATCAATTAAACATTATCGTCCACAACAGTAGTGACATTTCCAATCCAATGGACTGGATCAGAGTATTTAAAATACTCTGGCTAACGGGCATGGCAGCACACGTCTTTAATCCCAGCACTAGGGAGCCTGAGGTAGGAGGAGCGTTCTGAGTTCGAGGGCAGCTTGGGCTACAACGTGAGCGCAAGGCCAGCCTGAGCTACATAGTGCAACCCTACCTCAAAAAGCTAGGGCTGGGAGTTTGGTTCAGTGGTTTAAGTGCCTGCCTAGCAGGCACGAGGTTGTGAGTTCAATCCCTGGTGCCACACACACACAAGTACTCTGGCTAAGACTTTTACCATAAAAAAAAATTTTTTCTGCCAGTTCAACAGGTGGAAAAGTGACCTCTCTTTGTCTAATTTTTCTTTCTTTCTTTTTTTTTGGTACCGGGAATCAAACTCAGGACCTTGTGCTTGCTAGGCAGTCACTGTGCCGCTGAGCTAAATTCCCAGCCCCTAATTTTATTTTTCAAAAGAAAAATGTAAGCTGGATATGGTAGCAACTGCCCATAGTCTCAGCATTCTGAGAGACTGAGGCAGGAAGAGCACAAATGCAAGCTCAAGCTGGGCAACTTTAGCAATACTGTGAAGAAGCTGGGCATGGTGGTGCTTGCCTTTAATCCTAGCACTTGCGAAACTGAGGCAGGAGGATAGTTATAAGTTCAAGACCAGCTTGGGCTACAAAGTGAGTTCAAGGCCAGCCTGAACTGCATAGTGAGACTCTGTCTCAAAAAATAGGGCCAGGGATTTAGCTCAGTGGCGTAAGTGCCTGCCTGGCAGGTGTGAGGTTATGAGTTCGATCCCTGGTACAATAAAAAAAAAAAAACGAACCAACCAAACAAACAAAAACAAAACAAAAACCACTGAAGAATATCTTGAAATTAAAAAATAAAAGGGACAAGGATGTACTTCAGTACAAAGATGCTGGGTTCAATCAATTACTGGTACCATGAATAAATACATATATTAATAGGTACTATATACTATCAATAATATATGAATAGCTTTGTGCCCACTCTTTATTATTGAATGTCATGGGATTAAACTTAGGGGCACTTGATCAGTGAATTACACCCTCAGTTCTCTTTATTGTAAAACAATGTCTCACTAAGTTGCCCAGGCTGGCCTTGAAATTGTGATCATCTTGTCTCACCATCTGAGAAGCTGGAAGTACAGGTGTGTAGCATCATGTCTGGCTCCAACTCTTTTTTTTTTTAGCTTTGTGATCCTGAAACCCCTTTTCCTTACTTGGAATAAAAAAAAAAAAGGGTTTTCTTTCAGTCTTACAGAATTCTTGCAAAGACCAAGAACATGCCTGGAAAAGTAGTTTTTGCAATATAAAATGATGCAAAATAAATTTCATATATAGTCAAATCAAAATGTGAAATTTCTTTATAAAGTGACTTTCTTCAGAAACACATAATGCAAGTGAAATAGTATGATGCCTATGAGTTACTTTTAAATAGTCCTACAAAAATAGGGTACCAGATTAAAAGAATAAAATGTTGATAATTATTGAATTTGTAAAATAGAGTTCCTTACACCATCTTGTTCATTTCTGTTTAGGTTTGAAAGTTTATTTAAGCAACTTAAAATAGTAAGTAATTTTATCTATCTATCTATCTTATCTATCCTTTTGATACAGGGTCTCACCATGGAGTTCAGGCTGGTGTTGAACTTACTTTGTGGTCTAGGCTGGCATCCAACTCACAGCTATCCTCCTGCCTCAGCCTCCCAAGTGCTGGGATTACAGGTGTGCACCATCACACCCTGTTAACTAAGTAGTTTTTTTTTTTTTTTTTTTTTTTGCGGCACCGGGAACTGAACTCACAACCTCGCACCTGCCAGGGCAGGCGCTTAAGGCACTGAGCCAAACTCCCAGCCCTGGTTTTTTGAGGCAGGGTCGCACTATGTAGCTCAGGCCGGCCTTGCACTCGCGTTGTAGCCCAAGCCTGCCTCGAACTCACAACGCTCCTCCTACCTCAGCCTCCCGAGTGCTGGGATTAAAGACGTGCGTCACCACGCCCGGCTAAGTAGTTTTAAAATATCACCCAGATATTATTGCATACCTTAAATAGATTCGTCAAAGGCAAAGCAAAGGCATCCAGGACAAGTTTAATTTCAGTCCATAACTCATTTGACTTAAATTCGTGACGATATCTAGAAAATTAATGTAAAGTAGGCAAATTCAGAAGCTTTATTACTCACTATGTCTTCAAGGATAGATGCCAATTTAACACCTATGACGAGATATCCCTGATCAGAGGATTTCTAAAATTCAAAGAGAATTCTTGGTTTTCTTTATAAAAGAATCAAGACTTAATAGGTAATAGGGCAATGAGATAAACACCCTACTTAAGAAACAAACACGAAGAACTAAAAAGCTTACGCTTTTAGTCTAGGCTGATCATATTCAAAGTAGTAACAATGGTCACAAATATAACTATTTACAATAGGTAAATGGATGTGACTTGAGATCATACTCATAAGTGAAATAAATCAAACACACATATGTAAATACCCTATTGTTTCCCTAATGTAAGAAACTGAAAGAGTAATAAGAAACAAAATCTTCAATAAATATTGTGAAAGGTTAAGAAATTGATCAAAGGGGAAAAAATAGCAAAAAGGAGAAAAAAACAGAAAGGAAAAGAAAAAACATAAATTTGTATATATATACTTAAGATAGCTAAGATGATTGTACTACTAATTCTATTAGTTCTTGGAACAAAACAGTTAACATTCATAGGATTACATCAATTTTGCATGTCTATATCTGGTAATCTCAGTAACTTTTTAGAAGATAACTATGCAAAATAACAACCTTTGTTATGTTCCTACCACCTTGTTTTGAAAACCTATATTGTTATTGTTTTGGGCTCTTTGTTATTATTTGTCTCTTTTCTTGTTTTTCTTGTATTTTGTTTTGGTTTTGTTTTTCCTTCTAATACAGAAATGATAGATGTACATGTATAGGTTTATACATGCTTAGAACTTCTCCTAAAGAGTTTACAAGAATTGATTTTATTATGTGTGACAGTGTGAACAGGTACTTCGAAGAAAATGAGACATTACGGTAGCCTTTGTTGATTTCCTATCATCTTGTTTTGAAGTTCAATAATGCTTTTATTCTGTTTTGATTGGTTTTAGTCTGTTTTCTATTATTTGACTGCAATATGTGTGAACGTATGGATAGCCATTTTGAAGAAAACAAGAGACATTATGGTAGCCACTGGTGATTTCCTACTGTCTGGTTATGAAGGCCCGTAATGCTTTCATTCTATTGCTTTGATTGGCTTTATACTATTTTGATTTGTTCGAATTTACCGTGTGTGAAGGTATGGACAACTATTTTGAAGAAAACAAGAGACAGATAGCCACTGTTGATTTCCTATTGTCTTGTTTTGAAGTCCTGTGTTGCTTGCGTTGTTATGTTCTGAACTGCTTTGGTCTGTTTTGTTTTACTCTCTTTAACATAAAAAAATTACAAGCCAAAAAAACAAATATAAGTATTTACATAAGCAAATATAATAAAAAAAAGTACATTAAAGGAATGAATTGATTCATCAATACCTTTTAAATAATGAATGTGCTGTACGAAGGACTCCGTTAATAACATGGAAATCCCCACTCTGAAAGCGATTCACCATTTCTGTCAATAAGTCAGGCCATTTCTGAGGGAAATCTTCTCTGCCAATAATGCTAATAGCATCACTCAACTAGAGAAGGAAAAATTTAATTAGACAAGAGACTTACAAAGGAGCCTACCTAGAAAGCAAGAATGCATTACCTGCTTCTGAATTTGCTCTGGGCTACTAAGCATCAAATGCACTATATTGGCTTTAATGGCTACTCGATCAGCTTCGCAAATTTTGTTTGGTTCATCTTCAACCTAAAAGCAAAATAACAGTAAGTAACATAAAATCCATACTCACATCCATATGGGTATACGAATAAAAGTATTTTTCAATTTCCAAGTTTTCTAAGAAAAACCAGAAGTTGGGCATTCTAATTTCTCTCTACATGAATGAGTCACTGATTTCATTAATAATCCAATGGAAGTATGAACCCCTTTCCAAAAATAATGCACATTTCCTCCCGCATGTACATAATTTATATACAAATGAATGAAGCTCTTTAACTTCCAGTTGCCAACAAGAATTTGAGTTCTGGACTGAGTTTATAGAGCTTTAGTGGCATGATGTAAGCTAATCAGAACATGTGGTTAAAAACCATTATAGACATGCTACATATTAATCCATAACCATCTTTAAAAGCTTCATTTTACCTGTCACCTAAAAGCAAAGATTATTCCTATGAAAATTTTTTGTTTGTTTGTTTGGCAGCACTGGGGATCAAACTCACAACCTCGTGCCTGCCAGACAGGCACTTAAGTCACTGAGCCAAACTCCCAGCCCCAGTTTTTTAAGGCAGGGTCGCACTATGTATCTCAGGCCGGCCTTGTGCTCGCATTGTAGCCCAAGTTGGCCTCCAACTCATGTTTCTCCTACCTCAGCCTCCTGAGTGCTGGGATTAAAGGTCTGTGCCACCACGCCCAGCAAAAACTTTTACATCTTTACTAATTAGGATATATTCTGGACTGTATCACCCAAAGAGGTTCTATAAGTCTTTCCAGTTTTATAAATCAAGACGGAAGGCTAATAGAAGAGATGGACTTACAAGCAGTCTAAGAGGGAAGCAGAAGGATGGATTGTTAAAGCAGCCTTTCTGACATTTACCAAATCACTTCTTCAACACATGGCAATACTTGATGAACTGTACAAGCTTTAAAAAACAGTCTTTATTGCTTTGTGAACATCTTTTTTCTTTTCTTTTCTTTTTTTTGGTACTGGGAATTGAACTCACGACCTTGAGCTTGCCAGGCAGGTGCTGTGCCACTGAGCTATATCCCCGGCCCTGCTTTGTAAACTCTTATGGGATCACGAAAAGATTCTTTTTTGGGGGAACAGGGTCTCAATATGCAGTTCAGGGTGGCCTTGAATTCATTATGTAGTCCAGACCAGTCCCTAAATCATGGTGATCCACCTGCTTCAGCTTCCCAAGTGCCGGGGTTATAGGCTGTGCCAGCATGCCCAGCTAAAAGATTCTAAGTTTCAAACTGATGTTTTAGAAAAACTCATCAATGCTATCAATCTTCATACATTCTACAGTATTATTACTATTATCATTATAAGATAATTTTCAGTTTTCTTTTATCATAAACCCAAGATTTCTTGGCCAGGCGTGGTGTTACATCCCTGTAATACCAGAACTTGGAAGGTAAGGCAAGGGGATCACCATGAGTTAGAGGCCGGCCTGGACTACATAGTTGAGTTCAAGGTCAGCCTGAGCTGTGCAGTGAGACCCTGTCTCAAAAAACCCTCAAAAACCAAGATTTTTCAACCTCAGCATTACTGATATCCGGGAGCGAATAATTCTCTGTTGTGAAAAGCCATCTTGGTACTCTGTAGAATGGACCACAGCATCAGGTCTCCCCCACTACCACTTGATGCCAGCAGCACTCATCCCAGCTATAATATTAATACATACTACCAAATGTCCCCTTGCTGGGCAAAAACTGGCCTTACTGCCAGGAATTTAGCTCAGTGGCGTAAGTGCCTGCCCAACAGATGCAGGGTTGTGAGTTTGATCCCCGGTACCAAAGAAAAAAAAAAAGGCCTTACCGAGAATCACTCTCTTAAGACAGGGAAAATACCTATTTCTCAATTTATAATTTTATACCAGTCATTAAACTTATAGCACTAGAGGATTCGTCATATGATTAGAATATATAGTATTTCCATATTCCATAAGATAGAGGGCAAGCAAGATCCCTTATCGAAAATTTCAAATCTAAAGCAGGCATGATAGTACATGTCTAAATCCTAGCACTCAGGAGGCTAAGCCAGGAGGCTGACCTCAAGTTGGAGGTAGGCCAGCGCTACATTTTGTTTTGTTTTGTTTTTTGTCTTTTTGTGACAGAGTCTCACTGTGCAGTTCAAGCTGGCCTTGAGCTCACTTTGTAGCCCAGGCTGGTCTCCAACTTGCTACGATACTCTTGCCTCAGCCTCACCACTGCTGGAATTAAACGCAGGCACGACCATGCCCAGCACAGGGCTACATTTTGAGTAAGGCTAATTAGACTACAAAGTGAGACCCCCCTACCTCAAAAAAACAAACAAAAGAACAAATTTTAGCATTTATTTATTTATTTATTTATTTATTTATTTTGAGACTGGGTCTTGTTCTGTAGCTCAGGCTGGCCTCCAACTCACAGTGATTCTCCTGCTTCAGGCCCGAGTGCTGCAATTACAGGCATTTGCCACCACACCTGACTAAAACAATAAATTTTAAATCTAAATTATCTTGTGTTCAGCCAAGCATGGTAGTGCACACCTATAATCCCAGCATATTGGAAGGCTAAGGCAGATCCCAAGATCAAGTCCATCCGGCCCAACTTAGTAAGACCCTGTCTCAAAATAAAAAATAAAAAGGGCTGGGGATGAAGCTCAATGTGAAGTCCCTGAGTTTAATCCCCAGTAAACCAAAACAATGCCCCAAATTATTCTGCATCTACAATTTATTTTTTTGAAATTGGGGTCTCATATGTTACTCAGACTGGTGATAAACTTGTAATCATCCTACCTGATTCTGTTGAGTACCTGGGATCACAGACATGCGCCACTATGCCAGCCTTAAATTTTTAATATGCTATTTTTTTAAGCTTTAATTTTCCCAGCCCACAACAGAAATTACTTCAATTATTCATTTAGACTGTCTTCTCAAAAGCATCTCCTAAGAAGTGACCTAGAATTAAATTTTCAGTATAATGGAGAGTAAAGCCAAGTCATACAATCCCTAGTAACCAATTATGAAAGTGAAAGAATTTGTATGAATTAAATCAAATCACAGCTTTGAAAAAGGACCTTGTTTAATTTTATCTTTCATCTATACCTGCATTTTTTGAGAGTGCTGTTTATATAAATCTTATGAACATACAGGTTACAGTGTATTCACTAAATACTTACAATTCTCCAGTTTCTTTTAATATAGTTCTTGAATGTTACTGAAGCACACACTTTGATGACATTATCCTGGGACTTCTCTAGTAATGTTAAAAGTAACAGTGGATAATTCTGATTTCCTTCTACAGATTCAAGAAATTTTTCAGCTGTAAAAGAATTTTCATGTTAGAAGACTTATAATCAAGACAGGGATTTAGCTCAGTGGCAAGGTTGTGAGTTCAAACCCAGGTACCAAAAAAAAAAAAAAAAAAGACGATTTACAATCAAAATCTTTCCTCTTTGTTCATATGAACTACACATACTATTTGCAGCCTCTGCAAATAATTTTAAATACAAGATGCTGGCAAAGGCTTTCTGGGAAATTCTAAGAAGATTAGAGGCATTAACTACTTCCCCTTATCCGGAACACATTAATTGTTTAAAGCACTAACAGGAAAACATTGCTATCATTTAAAAGCAAGGCTCCACTGCAACGCAGTGCAAGGCCGACCTGAGCTACATAGTGCGACCCTGCCTCAAAAAAACCAGGGCCGGGAGTTTGGCTCAGTGGCTTAAGCGCCTGCCCTGGCAGGCGCAAGGCTGTGAGTTCAATCCCCCGGTGCCGCAAAAAAAAAAAAAAAAAAAAAAAAAGCAAGGCTCCATATAAATATTCTTATTTTTCAAGCAAAATTGGAAACAATCTTTGCTAAACAGACTTGGATTCCTAAAGTTAGCTGGTTCCAAATAGTATTTGTCCCTCAACCATGGCATGTATTCACACGCTATTACCAGTGCTCATTTGACCAGCCACCTTCATTTATCTTCACATTTGAGGTTGAAATTGTAAGCTTACATTAAAAGTTTCTTTCTTTCTTTCTTTCTTTTTTTTTTTGCGGCACTGGGGATTGAACTCACAGCCTCGCGCCTGCCAGACAGGTGCTTAAGCTGCTGAGCCAAACCCCCAGACCTACTTTTTTGAGGCAGGGTCGCACTATGTAGCTCAGACCAGCCTTGCACTCACGTTGTAGCCCAAGCCTGCCTCGAACTCACAACGCTCCACCTACCTCAGCCTCCCGAGTGCTGGGATTAAAGGCGTGCGCCACCACGCCCGGCTACATTAAAAGTTTCTAATGGAAACTGATCAAACTCAAGAGAGGAAAAAGAAACTCTAGTCTTAAAAGATATTAACTCAATCAATACTAATAGGAAGATAAAGAGACCAGTATCAGATTATTTGGTTTTATTCATTTAATCATTTTTTAGGCAATTATTCTTATTTCTCTGCCTTTAAATAATTTAAAGTAGGGAGGTTTTGTTTTCTTTTTTGTGGCACAGCAAGCTTTAACTCAAGTTTTTCAGAAAGGTCAAGGGAGAAACATTCTAAACAGAATGATGATTTTTAAACCTAAACTGTATTTTTTAATGGCAGAAGACACCACATAAAAGTTATTTTATTTAAAAACAAAGAATACATCATGTTATAGCAGTTATAAGCAGCCAATCACACACTATAAGGTATGCCTGAGAATCCAAGTGCAAATACTTTTCTTTTGAATAACCAGGCAGACTACAGAGCTTTCTCTTAACAGTGCTTAAAGAATGAATCAACCAAAAAGCATTTATTTTCTTTACCTGGACGTCTGATGGCAGGATCAGGATCAAGGGTTTTTTTCAAATATTCTGTTAGTGTCTGCAAATTTGCATCACTAAGCTCCATTGCTATAGACTCCTAAGAGAAAGAAAGAAGAATGGGTAACTGGTAACTTGGGAATACAGTGATTTAAATAAATAAAAATACACTTATATTATGGGTTTTCGTCACCCTGAAAGTCATGTATTTATTATGTTTTTGATACGGGATAGAAGCCTAACTCTCAGCTGAGGTAAAGGCCCAGAAGACAAGCATAGCCCTTGGAGTGTAAGACTAATTTCGTCATCAAGGTGCATAAATGTGGGTCTGTCAGACCCGTGTTTATTCTTTAGAATATTTCCTTTTTTTTTTGGTACCGGGGATCAAACCCACGACCTTGTGCTTGCCAGGTAGGTGCTTGTGCCACTGAGCTAAATCCCTAGCTCTTTAGAATATTTCTATTGATGAATTATTAATTATAATGAGTTTTATTAAACAATGAGCACTTAACAGGAAAAACATCACAAAAATAAGGTGCTGGAATTTTTAATATTCATTGAGTATATAAAAAAAGGATCAAAATTTGCAACATCAACTGGTTTTTGGTGTACAAAGTCTAAAAAGGAACATCAGAAATAAAGTCCCAAGCCGGGCGTGGTGGCACACGCCTTTAATCCCAGCACTCGGGAGGCTGAGGTAGGCAGAGCGTTGTGAGTTCGAGGCCGACTTGGGCTACAACGTGAGCACAAGGCCGACCTGAGTTACACAGTGCAACCCTGCCTCAAAAACCTAGCGCTGGGAGTTTGGCTCAGTGGCTTAAGTGCCTGTCTGGCAGGCGCGAGGTTGTGAGTTTGAGCCCCGGTGCCGCAAAAAAAAAAGAAAAGAAAGAAATAAAAGTCCCAGAAAAAAGAAAGTCCCCGGGCTGGGGATTTAGCTCAGTGGCCTAAGTGCCTGCCTGGCAGGCGCGAGGTTGTGAGTTCGATCCCCGGTAC
>RJWM01012996.1:0-54746 GCA_004363535.1 Dasyprocta punctata | reverse complement strand
CCTTCCCTAATTTTGGGTGTCAGGTATTTTGTCTTGGTCATGAGTGAAAAGTAACTAAGACAAGATGCTAAGAAGCTTTCTGGGAAAAAAAAATCCATGGTAGGTTCAGATAGATAGACAAATCTTTTAAAGGAAAGCTAAAATAAACAAAAGTCAAATTATAAAGAAGCCCTTGTAGCTATGGGAGTGTCTTTAGCCCTTCCCTCCCCCACAAGTGTAACAATGACTGTGGAAACCAGTGTTGTGGCGCATGCCTTTAATCCCAGTACTCGGGAGGCTGAGGCAGGAGGATCTTTGTGAGTTCGAAACCAGCCTGGCCTACAAAGTGAGCTTGAGGCCAGCCTGAATTGCATAGTGAGACCCTGTCTCAAAAAATAGGGCTGAGGATTTAGCTCAGAGGTGAAACCATCTGCCTGGCAAGCACAAGGTTGTGAGTTCAATACCCACAAAAAAAAAAAAAAAAAAAAAAAAAAAAAAAAAAAAAAAAAAAAAAAAAAACCCTAAAAAACAATGACTATGGAAATCCTCAGACTTTGGACAGTAGTGGTGATGACTATTACCCAACCACTCAATCTGTATGTGCAGGTTGGGACATAAACCTAATATGACTATAGCCTTTTGGGGTGCCTCCAAACAATAGGTATAAAGCTTCCTTAGAAGAAATACAGCACAATGAAGCTAAGCTTCCATAGTCCTGACCAGCACCAGCAGTAGCAGCAGCAGCATATGTGTTACCCAGAATAACAGAGCCACAGTCTGCCACCTGCACAGCATGAAGAAGAGGTAGATCCCTGCAGGTGCTGGCCTCCCAGAACATTAGACAGGTTGCCTAGACCAGCGCACCAAGGGGATGCTTTGCTAGAGAAGGACCTAGGTACTGAAAGCAGGCTGGCTAACAGTAGGGGCTCTTTGTTGAGGTGTGACCAACCCTGAGGCTGAGTCTGAATCAAACTGTGGAAAAGAGCAGTGAGGCAGTGCTGAGAGAAGCATTGTGCACACCCCCTGTGGTGTCATAGACCTGAACGGGATGTTTAAATGGTTGTTGCAAGTCACCAAAAAGGAGTCACAGTGCTGAAAGGAAAGAACAGCAGGCCGAATGTTCCACAGTCCCTTAGGTGAGAGGGAGCATCCTTTTTTCCTCAGTATCTCACTTCACTCAGATGCTGCATGCCAAAGCAGTGTTGTGCTGTCTTTGTTACAGTTCTTAATGGCATACTTGTTACCTAGGGTAAGGGCTAGGTTAGGACAGGAGGTAAGCTCAGCAGACACTCTGCCCCAAGCCAGGCTTGACCATCAAGATGCAAGACAGTAAATGGAATTCCAAAAGAAAATTTGGGGAAGGAGATTTCTAGAAGGTCACTCTTCTTAGCAACTTATGAATTATATCTTTCTTGTAATTCAAAAAATGTAGTTTTCCAAGGCAAAAAAAAAAAAAAGAAAGAAAAAAAGAAAAAAATGTATCCAGATATACCATTGTCTAAAAGAATGGATGGGATCTTTCTATGTGTCCGTATAACTGCAAATACCATCCTAGTGACTTGCCAGAGAAACCAGAATTTGTCTATAGATGAATAAATTATTAATCTGAGAAATAAAAGGTTCATTAGCCTCGCAGTGCTCTCATTCTTAATTAACTAACAATTAGAATACATGTCCCTTTTCTCTAGGCTCCCACTATATTCTGAAATAATCAAAGACCTACATGTTATGAAATTTCTTGCTTAGAGTTGGCCACTAGGCGCAACAGAGAGAAGAACCCAAAGGATTGAGCAATAAGCACATGACAGATTTCAAAGTCACATGGAATTGTTAGATTAAAAATGCTATGTTACGTGGTAACCAAAAGAATCAGCAAATTTAAAGAATCAAGCGAAAGCTCAAAAGCTTCCCTTATTGCATGTATCATATTTAGTTGTAAAACAAAATTCTCAGTGTTATTGCCACTAATTCACCTTTCTGGATAAAGTAAATTTTTGGTTTTCTTTTTTCCTTCTTTCGCTCTCTTTTTTTGTGGGGGGGGAGTATAGAAAAAATTACTTACATATGACTTGGTAATTTTGAAAAAAAAATCTAAATAGATTTTAAATTGCACTATTGTTACCATGTCAGTTTTTATTGTATTTATTTCTAGTAAGGTCAAATTTTATAACATAGAAATGGGAAGCAAAATGTAATAACTCCAAGTCAGTGTGGTAATCGTAAGGAAATAATCAGTTCCTTTGAACATGAATTAAATTAACTAGCAGTTCTGCAGTATCATATTGCTAGTCAGATAAGAGATAGAGAAAGCAAGCCAATTTCAAGAGACTGCATTTTCAAAATGTCTAATTCCTATTGGCGTAGTCTGCTTCTAGTAGCAACTTTTTAATTGTAAAAAGATCAAACAAAAACAGACATTGACTTCATAAATTTTACTATTGATGAGATGCTTTTTCACATTATTACTATGAAAAGAATGAATTACTTCCAGGACTTTTCCAGAAGGACTACTTCTTTGTTTAGATTTATCATTTCCTCATTCTTTTACTTTCTCATGCATTCTTTTATGTCTGTAATTGCCTCAACTCAGCAATGTAAGGCTCTTTTTAAAAGGAGAATTGTAAATTCTGAGCTGCAGTTAAAAGAGTTAAGATATAAATTGTTGACAGGTGTGGTGATGCATGCCTGTAATCCCAGCTCTTGGGAGGTTGAGGCATAAGGAAACTCTGTCCTAAAACAATAAAATACAGTAAAATAAAATAATATGAAATAAAAGATAGAAATAACTTTATTCCATAGGGCATTACAAGTATGACCATGAAGAGAAAATGCTGAGAGAATTTTTAAAAACTGATGATCACAATATACCTTTGTATTAATAATTTTAATCCCATCTGTTGTAGTCTGTAGACAAAAAATTGTCCATACTAGTTACTAGGATCTCAATGTTTACATCCTTTCCAAATGCGTAACTCTCATGAATAGGACTAGAGCCCTTATAAAGGAGGACCCAGGGAGATTTTCTGACTCTTCCATCTTGTGAGGACACATTAAGAAGGTATTGCACTAACCAGATACTGTAGATGCCTTAATCTCGGAATTCTGAATCTACAGAAGTATGAGAAGTGAATTTCTGTTATTTATAAATTACCCACTCTAAGGTATTTTACCTAGCAACCCAAGAGGAGTTAGACAGTTACGTTGTTTAATTTTTAAAATTACATTATAGCACAAATATAGAAAAATGCTCACATTATAATCATATAAGGCAACACATTTACATACTCGTATATACGCACATTTATATTATTATTGCTCACATCGAGATATTGAACACTCTATAGGTTTCTTAGAGCTATCCAAAAGTTACCCACACTGGATGGCTTAAATAACAGTGCTGGAGTTTCTGAGATCAGGGTTGGTTCCTCCTAAGGACTCTGAGGAAGAAACTGTATCATGCTGCCCTTCAGTTCCTGTTGCTGGACATCGGCTACATTCCTTGGCTCGGAGATTCATCCCCTCATCTCTGCACATGGCCCTGCCCCTGGACTCTTCATGTTGTCGTCTCTCTGTGCATACGTGTTTCTGTGTCCACAGCAGGACACCAGGTATATTGAATTAGAAACCACCGCCATGATCCCTGGCACATACGTAACTTAATTAACTCTACAAAGACAAGAGTTTCCAGAAAGATCACATTCTGAGGTTGTGAGTGTTAGGACTTCAACATTTATTTGTGGGGGTGGGGACACAATTGAACCAACAATAAATGCTTGCAATATTTCATAAGAATCTTCTCTGAGGAGACAACCATTGTTCTCATTTTTATCGCAGATTAATTCTGCCTATTTCTTTAACTTCATGCAACCATTCATTTTGTATTCTTTTTTTAGCTTCTTTTCTCAAATTACCTAAGCCATTCTCATGGTTTTGTATATAGTAATTGCTTGATTTTTCATAGCTGTATATTATCCATTGCATGACTATATCATAACTTATTTAGACATTTTAGCTGTTTCTAATCTTCACTATTACAAATAATTCCTCTGTCACACTCATTATCTATCATACTCTTTGGTAACTTAAGGGATAGAATTAAGTTAGTCGATGTGCCAAAATGTTTTCCAAGGTGATCATGCCAATTTATTTTTCCATCAGCACTTAAAGCCACTGCTAATGTCACACTTGTATTTCTTCGTATGGTTACTGCAATTTTAGGGGGTCTTATCTGAAGTAAACTTTGTCTACATTAACATCATAAAAATACTGTTATACATATTTTCTAGATGTTTTAGCAGTTTTCACATTTAGGTTTGTGATCTACCTTAAATTAAACCTTGCAAATGATGAGAGGTAGAGGATTAAACATTGTTTTCATTTTCCCTTTAAGTGTATGCAATTGTAATTACTGACCAATCAGTTTTCTCAGTTAATATAGAGACTTCACTTCATTCCTCTCCTTGGCTTGCATCTGATGTCAGATCCTTCATAGTGCCATAGAAGACCACTGGAGCATCTAGTCCTCAGTATTCTTAAACTGCGTCTCATCCTAGATTTCAGTTCACCTTCAACATAGCCTCCAGGGACATCTCTAATCTTGACATGACTTCCAGTTATTGGTTCAGTCTGGGGTCTACTGTTGGTGTCTGTCACTCTATGTAATACACCCATAAGCCTTTTATCTGTACCTCTTCTCTGTTTCTTGGTTGAAATGCAGAGATGATACCTGGAATTGTAGCATTTTGTGACAAGCAAGAGAAAAGAAACATGAGAAACAAGGCTGCCTTTTAGCCACTATCAGGTAGAATGATGGGCCAGAGTAGGTCCTTACTGGCCATTGTGCGGGACACCAAGCTCACTCAGGACTTGTTTAGCTCATATATTTACTGTGTTTTCTTTTATTTGCAGATAAATGCAATACTATTACATTAACCAAAAAAGAAAGCAAGTTATGATGTGAAGATTTCAATGTAAGATTTAAATTATTGTTCAAATTCCTTAGCAATAATAATTATCCTTGATTGCAAAGATGTTTAAAATAATCTGTATCAAATCAGGACTTCAAAATTTTTGCAGCATTTATATCATCTGTAATGATTGATATGTTGTGTCAACTTGAAGAGTTTAGAAGTTTAACTAAGTGACTCAGCAGGGGGCCAAGAGCCTCACTTGTAAATACCCTGAGCCTGAGCAAGAGGAGGGCGGGGAGATGGTGTGAGTGCTGCACCCGCTCAAGGGAGGTAACCTGCTTACAGTATGAGGGAGGAAAAGAGACTTGCTTTCCGTTTTGCTCAGGTGGTTTTGCTGTCTTCTGCTGCCTTCTGCTGCCTTGGAGTGTTGCCCCTGTGCCATGCCACCCTGCTTTAGTGTCAACTGATTATAATTGAAACCTCCAAAGTCTGTGAGCTTTTTCCTTCTTTAATTCTGAGTGTCAGGCTTTTGTCCCAGCAACAAGAGAAAAGTAATCAACACACCATCATTATGTTCAATTCAGAATGTTCACCAGTCTTCCTTAGAAATAAGGGGTCTTTTTAAGTGTCCTTAGGATTTCTTATCTAATGACACAAGATCGAAAAAACATATGCCAAACTGAGGAGGTATTGCAACTGAAATGACTGTGCTAAAATGACTGGAATTAAATAAAAGAAAAATAAATAAAAAATTCAAATTAATTTAGTTTCAGAAAATGTACAAAAAATTTGCCAGATGTTTTGGAGAATACTACCTACATACTGTGAGAGTTCATTATGTATTTGCTTGTAGTACAGGTGTTTCTACCCTATCTAGATTTTGTTTCAAGTAACTACTTTTTTTAACTAGCAAAGGAAAGATGTACTGAAAATACTTATTACTAGAAGTAACTTATTTAATAAAATCAATTTATGGTAAGAGTATATTAAAACGTAAATTGCCAATGCTGTAGATGTTTTAAATAAAATAAAATAAAATAAGGATTCCCAGTAAAGAAGCTGAAAATATAAAACATGTGAAATTCATGGGTTGTTTCATTCAATGAATACAGCAGAAACTAGAAAAGTTAAAGCATTATACCTGTCATACAGGATATCGTTCATGTAGTTTATTTTTAAAAAGCACACAATTGATAATGCTTGACAGATTTGAGAAGTATATTATCAGGATATACTACATTGACCCTCTACCTCTCTCGGCTGTTATTAATATTTGGTTTGACTGGAAGAGAGTGTTGGTTCTAAAAACACCATAGGAAAATTGGATTTATAAATGTCATGGTGAGGAAATATTTCTACAGTGTTCATTTTTTAAATTAATTTCATTGGTACACTTTTGCCATATACAATGATCATATTCATCATAGGAAATTTGTACCTGTACATGATATAGCTTAATGTTATTTTTTTCCCATTCCTCTCCCTTCCCTTCAATCCTTCTTCCCCTCTCCCTTTATAGGATTTTGTTTCTATTATTTTTAAAAAACTGATTCTAATGGGTTAATGAGCCCCAGCCTGGCGGGATGTTTTTCATCCTTGTTTAAGCAGTAATTGTTCTAAAAGTTTGGCATACCTATGTGGTCTTAGACCTTATTTTAATGATTGTATGAACTTACCAATTCAGGTAGTATTTTTCTTTGGGCTATCTCAGCACACAGTGGCTGAATGTTAGAATGTATATCAAAGTGTTTACTTTCTTTAAGTAACCAGCTCTGTAACAGTTCTTTGTTTCTAACAGTCTGTGTAGCTGTCATTCTACAGAAGAAGATTTTTCACATTTATGGTTTTTGTTGTTGTTTTTAGGATGGTAAGGTATCTTTCTTCCTTTTCTTTACCCCTCAAGTCAATACAGGTCAGGGTGGATGAGCAGAGATATTTTAGCTAGCATGCTAGGAATACTTGGGTGGGGGGAGGGTTGTCACTGTTGTTTTATGTGTCTTGCTAAATACTGCCTAGTAGCTCTCAAGACTGACCAACAAAATACTTTTAAGAATACATGACTTGGGCAAGGTAAGTCCCCACCACCCAATTTAAGTAGAGAATTGAGGAAACTAGCAAAAAGGTATGCTGCCTGAGGTTAAACTGATTGACTTAAACTTCTAATTTTTATCATTTGTCCAAGATAAACTGATAGAAGCAAGATGCATCCCCCAAGCACCCACTGACTGCAGAAGTCGTGCTACAAGCTCATCGAGGTGCCTGCTGCTTTGTGCGCCCCTTACACGGGCACTGCCTCAGTAGTGCACGTCTCACTGTTTTGTGAATGGGCAGAGAAGTAAAGATTTTCTCCCAAATCTTTAGGCAGTTGTGGGTGATGTTTTTCCCCTTTTGCTTTTGAAGCTTAAATGTTTACAGTGCAAGGTGCAGGGATGACAGACAATTAACAGGTGAAGAACCAAGGGAAAAATTTAACAACTCCTGTATTAGCTAAGAGGCTTCCAGATGCATAGCTGTGATCCACGTAGAAGGCCAGAGAAGATAGCCAGGAGATACTGTGTTAGTTCCCATAGCCTTAAAACAAAGTTGATATCTCTATGGACTTTAAAATTGTTCCTAAGCAACTTATTTTATTTTTGTTTAATCAAATTAACAAGAAGGTTTTCCCCTGGGGAAAAACCAAAGCAAACAAACAAACAAACAAAAAACCAAGAATCTATTTAAAATACGTTAGAATTATTACATCTAATTGTGAAATTTAAACTTTTCCATGAGGGCAAGCAGCCAATAGCTGTTCTCAACTCTAAACATGCATCAGAATCACCTGGGAAGCGTCCAGGACACAGCTTGCCTTGCTGGTCCCTATCCACAGAGTTTCTGATCCAGGTCTGGAGGGGAGTTGAGGGTTTACATTTATTACAACTTCCCAGATGAGGTGGACGCTGCTGAGGCAGAGAGGTTACTTAGATAGCCATTAACTCAGAGCTATCTTAACACACACAGACACGCACAGGCACACACACACACACACAATCTGGACCTTTCAGACAAATGTGACTCCTAAATGAATGAAAATATAACCACATTTTTGTAGTAAAAACATTGTTGTTATGTTTAAGTACACAGATCCATGACATTAAGTCCATTCACTCTGCTCTGTAACCATTACCATTCATCCACAGAATTATTTTTGTGATCCCAAAATAAAATCCTGTACCCATTAAATACTAACTGCTGATGCTCCCTCTACCCCCAGCCTTCGAAAATTGCCATTCTCCTTTCTTTCTCCATGAATGTGACCACTCAAGGTACCTCATGTAAGTGACATGATACGATATTTGTCCTTTTGTGTCTGGCTTACTTCTCTTAGAACCTGTGTTGTTGTGGGCATCAGAACTTCATTCAATTTTACAGCTGAAGACTGTTCCACTCTCCTTTTTTAGAGACTATTTTGAAAATGAGTGTTCATTATTATGAGGTAATTTGAGTGTTAAAACAACATATGTCACCTATAAATACTCTGGTATATTTTTTTTATTTTAAAGAGAATAAAACAAAATAGAGCAAAGCAGACCAGAACAAAACATTGCAAGCAACACAGGATTGTAAGTGCTTTAAATATTGAAAACACATAAGCCAAGGGTGTAATTCGGTGGTAGAATATTTGCCTAACTTGTACAAGGTCCTGGGTTCAATCGTAGCACTAAAAAAATAAAAATTGAAGACAACATTTACAAATTTTAAAGAAATTTTTCAAAACTCTTAAATGAATTTAAAAGTCATTTTGCAAGACACAATTAATAATCTTCCTAATAGTCTGCAAAGAAGTTAACATCAGGCAAAGTTGAATTTTTAGTTGTTAAACAAAACTCTTTTCCAAATTACTGAAAAGAATTCAGGATTTTAAAAATGGGACTGGTTTAGATTTCTTCCTTTTAAACTTTTTTTATAAATGATCTTTTTCAGTTATGAAAACAACTAAGGCTAAGTAATAGTATTAGCAAATAAAGTGAAATGGGTCCAATTCTTTGAACTGCTGTGCACAGAATCCAAAGCCGAGATTTTAAAAAATAATGAAGCATTTGCTAACATATCACACTCTATAAATTATTAATAACACTCTTGTGAAAGCAAAAGGTATTTTCTATCATTTAATAGCTTAAATATTTTAAAATATAATTTCATTTCACCTCATACTTTTCAAATTTTTATATTTTGCATGCTTTTTCAATAAATAATGCATTGACAGAGTAATGTAAAAGATATATTTATTTGGTACAGGCTTAAAGCTTTTCCCTGATAGAGATGCACAATCAGAAAATCTGAACACTGGTAATATTGGCCAAGTTTTCATAGAACGAATTCATAAACTTTTTTTATAAGCTTAACAACTTGTATAAAACATTTTTATCTGAATTAAATGAATCTAGTAGGAAACAAGATAGTAGAGAACTATTTTATACTGCTGTTTAAGAAAAAAGTTTGTAAAAAATTAATTTGTTAGTGTCCAAAACAAGCCATGTTTTGAATGAGTCCTTCAGAAGGGCTGCAACCAGCCTCAGCCTGCTCTTCTCTCTTTCAGTGTCTGCCTTCTCTCTTTCTCCACCTGCAGATTACTTGCAGAGCCACAGTCCGTGAAGCAGGTATACCTACAGGAATGAAATGTTTACTTTTAGAAATTGACTCCTATTGTGGAGGTAGGCAAGTCCAAAATCCACAGGATGGACCATGAAGCCAGGACCAATGTTTCTGTCAAGTTCAAAGTCCATCTGCCAGCTCTGTGGGCTCTGTCCCCTCTTGCTGGGGGGAGGTCAGCCCTTGTATACTATTCAGACCTTCAACTGATGGGGTTAGGCCTACACAGGTTCTAAAAGGAAAGGTGCTGCATCTAAAGTTAAATGTTAATCTCATTCAAAAAACACTCTTACAGAGACATCCAGAATAATGGTTGACTGATTATCTGGGCACCAAAACCAAGATGACATGCGAAATTAACCATCATAGCCTACAAAAATGCACACACTTTATCTGTCCTCAGACCAGCACAGCAGCACTTACCTTACAGCAACCACCATCATCAGCATATTGTGCCTTCTCCCACCAAACTACAACTCTATCATTCACTTTCCTTTAATTACTAAATTGATTCAACACTGAATGTGCGGAGCTACTGGAAATTGTATATGCACACACACACACACACACATGCACACACACACACACGTGTGTGTGAAGCCATTTCACTATGGACCTGTTATCCATTGCAAGTTCAATGAGACAGAACACTACCAAGTAAAATGAAACTTTATTACACACAGACAGGCAGCAAGGAATGATACAAGTCTAGGATGCATGGCAAGCCATTCTTCCAAGGTTCAGGAAAGCTTGGATAGAGTCCAGGCTGGCTGGAGTCTCATCTGCACATACCCCATGTCACACTGCTGCTGAGTGACTGAAAGTACATTTTTTTCCTCTGCGTTTTTATACTTCAGGCGTGATTTGATTTGCTGAGTTAGCGAGTCATAGGGCATTTGTTCTGGGAGGAGTGAAGATCAAGTCCAGGCTACTCTGGATATTTCCTCCTTATCTCAGGGCTTACTTCTCAGTTTGATCTAACAGTTATCTTGCAAGTAGAAGATGGAGAGCTGATAGACCAAGGTCATCTGGGGGAAGGATCTGCCTGGCAGCAGTAAGGAGTGTGTGTGGGTCTTTCCCTGCTCCCCTACTTGACGTCCCAAAAGTTGCCTTGGTTTCTTCTGAGGTGGTAATTCAACTTCAAGGCACAAAGACTGCAGATGTGGTCTCTTGAGGCCATGAAGGGAACCTGTCCTTAGGGTAACCTTGTTTTTCCAAGTATTCCGACTACACAGGACAAACCCACCTCTCCAGAAAGCAAGTCAAAGAGAATTGGTCTGTCTAGGTCCATGAAAGAGTAAACACAGAAGCCTCTCTGCAGTAATATTCGAGGTCATGCTCTAAATTGTATTATGTAGTGACTTGTGAATTTTCAGGCAAATCTTTAAGCATTTAAGAATTAGATAACTGAACATTTCAACACTGATACTTCCCAGAAAACTGTAAAGGTAAGTGTACATACCCATTTTAACCTCATTACCTGATGCAGAAACAATACCACTAGATATACTAGTTACATTACAGGCAACTGAGTTAGACAGAAATATTATAGGCAGTCAGACAGGGCTAGGCCCTCAAGGAAATAGGTACAGACGACCAGATGTCTTGTGCCTTGGAAGAGACACACACCTCTTGCTGTGGGCCAGATATCAAAACAAATGACAAAACAAATGCACCCATATCCTAAGGATTGATATTCTAAATAGTTCTCTATCACCCTGAGGAAGTCAGGAGTCAGCATCCTCCTCTACAAGAAGAGTCACTGCTTGCTTCATGACTGGCTTCCCCATTTGTCCTTGATTTAATCAATTTTATCTCAGCAATTAATCTTATTGGTTAACCATAGTTACGTCCCACCTTGCAGGTTCCCATTTTTCCCTGCCTTGGACCCATCTAACCTCATGGTTTTACTCTATAAAAGTCCCTAGAAATGACAGGTTCTTTGGCAACCTGCTCGGGACCCCTTCTGTCCCTCAGACAGAAGCTTTTTTTCTCTCAATAAATATATTCTGCTCGTACCCTCTGTTGTTCTTAAATTCATTCTTCGATTTTAGAGAACACAAACTCACGCGGGACATACAATAGGTTGGGAGTTTCATTCCCCTATATCATCTGGAGGTCTGAGATCATTCCCCTGTATCAGTTATAGTGAGGAGTAAGAATATGAACTTGATAGTATCTGTATGTGACTTGAAAGAATCAACCTTCACCCTCTTCTTTTACTATGAGACCAATAAAAAGCAAATATAAATGAGGAAGCAGGGCTCACTAGAATGCTACCAGCAGGGCTTTGGAGTCTAGTATGAATGAGGAACAAATACAATGACTAGAGTTCTAACTGTAGTTTATAGACTTTGGGGATGCAAGTTATGTGTACTTTAATGCAGGCTTCCAGAGAGCAGCCTGTTGAGATGAGCACATTTGGAAATCTTGTGTGCAGGCAGTAGTGTGCCATAACCAAATTCTAAGTGTTCTGTTCCAAGGCTCAGAGCTGACCTTTTTGTCCTACTATGTCCTGCACTGAGAGAGTTCAGTGTCAGGGAGGTAGTGGCAGGAGTGACGACTTGAGAACCTGTCCATGAAACTGCCTGCTGTTGCCTGTCATTTTCCTTCCATATATGAGTGGAACAGGATGGCATGACAATGTCACCATCAGAAGATGCAGTGGCCTTCCCACAAGTTCCTAAGGAGAACCTAAAGCACTTGAACTGGACTTGTTATGAGTTTGTTTTATTAAAAGAAAGAAATTTGTAGTGCATTTATTCATCTTAGTAATTCATAGTATAACTGTCTTGTTTCAAAAACACTCCCCCTTAATTAATCACATTGTGGCAGCTCCCTGGCACCCAAAAGGGACTGCAACCCATACTGAGGTGCTGGGCCCCATGTGCACCAGGCAAGCACTCACACTGAGCCACATCCCCAGCCCCAAAGCTTGTCTTTTCTGTCTTAGAAACCAAAATGCAGCAAGGAGAACTTGAAACATTTCATTGTAATCCTAGAGGTGAAACATTCCCTGAATGTCCCAGAATATATTTAATACAAGGTGCTCAGTACTTCTTATTTACCATTATTAGTGTGATCCACAGTGATGACAATAAGGACACAAGTGATTGTGGCTGCCTAAAAGTGTGGCTTCAAGGTAGCCAAAATTTCAGTATCCTTCTATGACACATCTTAGTCATTGTCCATCGTAAGAATTGGACAGATTTGGTGTGTATGGTAGAAGTTTCCAAGGCTGTCCCTATTTCTGTAGGCTTGAGGGGTGAAAGCCAGGAAGAGATCAGCAGTTACTGCTATCACGTTATAACCTAACCCAGCAAAAATAGCACAATGCCTACCCAGTAGCACTCACTAAATATGGGAGAAAGTTCTGCTGTCTGTTCAGAGAAAATTGTGGAAAACAGAAGTAAAACAGCGCTAAATGGCTTATTCCATGTATTTCTGCCTGTGTTCATTTTATCTGGAGATCTCTATGTAAGTCTAGAGAACTTTAAACTCCATGATTTCTCAACAGCTACTGACTGGGAAAATAACTTGGGAAGGAACCTCTGAACTGTCAAATAGCATCTTTCCACCTGTCCTAGAACTGGAAAGACTTTGGAAAATTATTTAGAAAATTACATTGTGTAAAATCTCGAGGCACTTCTAATCTCCCAAAGCCCCACAGTCCTCATGCATTTCTCTTCACATTAATAAGACATGCTCTAAGATCTAAATGTGTGCAGACACTGTCATCTGAATGGCCACTTTACAATGGTCCAGCTTCCTGGAGCTAAGTTCAGGGCATCCACAAGGACCTGTCAGGAAGCTAGGTTTTTTTCCTTTGGTGTTGGATTCCGTTGATAGATATTATTAAGTTCCTAATCTTAACTAGGAAGGGAATACATTTCTTCTTTTGTTCTGTGAGACGTTGTTTAGTCTTTAGGCATACATAAGAGACCCTTGCCACCTTTCTAGTTAAAAAGAAAGGTACGTGAGGACATGTAGCATTCAGAGGGATCAGATTCTAGATATGTTAACTATACTCAGCAAAGCTAGACAGAAGCATCAATTCATTGGTCACCTGAAGATGGTGGGCTGAAAATGGTTCCATGACATGAGCAAACCTAAAAAGATGGCATAATTTGGTGCTTTTTCATGTGGAAAACACTAACATGAAAATTATGTGAGGACCCCTAGAATGCCTGCATTGTGAAGCTCTAAAGAATGCTGCCAGATCTTTTGAATTTGAGGATGGGAAGCAATGGCAGTCAGGACCCAGGTTGGTGAGGTCATGATACCAGAGACAGTCTGACCTGGGTGTTTGCTGATCTTGTGACCGGGGCAAAAAGTTGTTGAAAGTGTGCAAATTACCAATGCTTACACAGTCTCCATAGCTGAGGCCTTGGACAAACCCTCTGTGTGAACTTTATTTAAAGTTTCATTTTAGCGTTGGTCACCAACCTGATCATAGGATCTGTCTGAAAACTTTCAGCAGCATGTCAGGTCGTATCAGAACTTCTCAATCTTTTTGAGAACTTCCCAGTAGATGAGATTAGCCATTTTGTTCTGAGAGAGTTAGGATTACAGCCAAAGGCAGCCCAAAACTTCAAGGATAAAAATGTCTCAGGTGAGACGGCTTACTTTGAAGATTTTTGTGAATTCCTCAACCTATTCTGTATTTTTTTCCTACAAAAAAAATCATCATTTTAAGTAATGTTTTAGAAGTATGTAAAATTATGTTCCTGGAGGCCACATCATGTTTATCTGTGATCTCGTACCACTCTAAGAAGTGGAAAGACATGGTCCAGTCATGGGACTAAATCAACAAGCCCAAATGGCTTTGTTCAAAACTTTGGAAAGCATGTCTCCAACCTCCCTGACCAGTCAGTTCTACCTTCTCCTGTGTCCCGAGCTCCAACCTTTATGCCTTTGCTCCTTGTCTGAACGCTAGATTCTTGTGCTCTGCCATGTCTCTGTCTGGGTTATCTTTCCTTTTCTTATATGATTAGTAGTCTAGTATTTGTCCTTTAAGAGTTATTTGTGTTTTACCAACTCAAGGAAACCTTTTTTCCATCCCTTCTTTTGCATTTTCTCTATTCCTCTGTATCATCATAGTACATCCTGCATTTGTTTCTTACCATTTTCTCCCATCATAATGAGCTACTTGAAAACCAGACAGTATGTGTTCATCTTTGTGCCCCCAGCATACAGGAAAATGGCTGGTGTATATCGGTTGATCAATAAACAGTTGAATAAATGACTTACATTTCTTTCATGCAAGTATTCCTCATATAGATGTGTTATATCTCTCCCTTCGTTCTGGTGCTGTTTTTTCCAATTTTTTCTTTCTCACATCAAACTTTTTATAACTCTACTAATGTGGACATTATCTACATTAAAAGTTTGTCTTTGTGACGATTATGTAATGATTTGACACTGCCAATGTATAAACAGTGCATGTTGCTAAGAAATTTAGTCTCCCTAAGAGCTGTTTTCTGTAGCTGATTTGATCTATAGCCTTCAAGACTGTGCTTTTACTTACATAAATTGAGTGATTATTCCAGACAGATGGCCCTTGCAAATAACAGGAATCAAGATATTATAAACAAAATCCAATTGCAAGGACAATTTTTGCTCATTTATTTCATTTTATAACTTTTTGTTATCTATTTTTCATAACTATAGTAGTAAATCATATGGGTCAATAGTTGTGAATTATTTTATGTGCCCACGAGATTTAAGGTAAAGAAGAAAACATATTATGAATCCCAATTTGAAAAAAAAACCTATTCCATTTTAAGTGTATATTAGATACTGAAACAATTTTAGAAAATTTCGTTATAAATTGACAATGCAATAAACTTTTTTCTCTTTCCTCTCTTTTTTTGTTGTTCACATAGCACAATGCTATGTCTCAACTCAGATTTAGCTTACTCCCTTGAATAAATTCTTTAGATTGCCTTCAGAGTGATACCCAGATTCCTTTGCAGAGCCTCAATTTCTTTCTCCTCTGTCTAGTCCTGCACATTTATCCCTGAGCCTGGTAAACACACACACAATTATCAGTACTCATACCAAACCACTCATAGTTTCCAACAGATATGTAGGAGAGACACACACTTCACAATTTTCATATCTATTTTTTCACCTGTTATTGCCTCTCTCTCTCTCTCGCTCTCTCTCTCTTTCCCCCACCCCTCTGTCTCCTACTACTAACACTGTCCCAGTTAAAAACCTAATCATTCTTCTAAACTTACCTTAAGAGGAAAGGGGAACCTCTTCTTGAAGGCCTTATCTTTTATTATTGTCAGTGTCACTTAGACAAAAATAAGTGTTCATGTAAATTCCAAACTTGGTTATTACTGTTAGACAGATCGATTTTTGGAAGAATGTTTTTAGAAATATGCTTTTTGAAATATTTCCTTTGGCTACACACCACTGCCAAATTCATCAGAATTTCATAAGCTCCATTCGTCTCCTTATTCTGTTAGAGACAATGTGAAATTCAACATCTGTCAGATCCTTAGTAAAACCTATACTGTGTCACTTTTTCAATAGGAAAGAATTTTAAGTAGTGTTATTTTCACCTGAAGCTTTAGTTGCCCTTACTATTCCTTTCTAAATAGGTCTTTACACACCAAGATTATTGTTCTAAAAAAGCACTTATGACCTAATGTGAAAATAAGTCTTAAGTACATATATAAAGATAACTTAGAGTGTGTGTGTATGTGTATGTGTGTGTGTGTGTGTGTGTGTGTGTGTGTGTATTAACAGCAGGAGTGAGAGAGTGAAGGTCAAGTGTTAAAAGATTATTTATGCAGCACTGAATAACCATCAATAGTGTGATGAATACAGTGAAGAAACACAAAAACTTTTCAGTGGAATGTCTCAAAAGTCAGGCTAAGAAAAAATAGTGCCCTAAAGGACTCTAACAGGCATGTAATAAATGTGCAATAGTAAATAAAATATACTTGTTGAGTGGAAGATGGGAAAGGGAACCTGAGTTAGGGTATTAGGTAGTTTACGAGCAGCCTGATATGCTTGCAGTGGAAATGGGAAAGAATAAATAGGATCAAGCTTGGGATATTTTTTATTAGCTCTGCTAATATGGCTGAGAGAGTAGAACACGCTCCTCAAAACCAGTCATGCAATTGCTTCACTTTATTCACAGAAAAAACTGAAATCCATGCCGTGGCACAGCAGACCCTACATGCTCTGACCCTGCCACTGACGCAGCTCCAACTCCAACTTTTGCTTTTCCTTCACCCTGCCAAGCTTTTCTCTTCCAGAAGTATTTTGTACTTGCTCTTATCTCTGACTGAAATTCAATTTCTTGGCTAGTCATGGCTAGCCCTCTCGTTTTCCTCTGGTTATTCTCAATATCACCTAGTCACATAAGTGTCCTTGCCATCCTAATTAAACCAGCACTTACCCATCCATCAGGTCTACCCACTAGACTGATTTACTTTTCTGCATAGTATTTGTCCCTATAATATCAGCATCATAATATATTTTGCATATTTTTTACTGTTTTCTTTCTGATTATCATACTACCTTTATGGGGGAAATCTTGTGTTTCTTTCTTTCTTCATCCAAGAGCCCATTCAACCATTTTCACAACATGATGTGAAAATAAGACTGTTTGTGCTTGTGTTTCAATTTCATTGACCTTAAGATAGATATCAGACAAAGGCTGGCTTGCCTCTGGTTGTGGCCTCTCTATAGCAATAGTACAACAGGAAGACAATTTTAATTTCCTAACAACAGGAAGACAATTTTAATTTTTTACAATATATGTGAGTTATATTGTGATAAGCCAAATATACATACTATAAATCATTAGAAAAACTGAGGAATTGTTATTAACACAATAATGGAGATAAAATATAATCCCAAAAATATTATATTAATATAAAAGGAAACAGGAACAAAAAAAGGAGGACAGATAAAAGGGACAGATAAATACCAATATGAGTAAATTTGTGAACAACTATACCAATAAAATGCTAAATATTAATGATTTATGAATTTCAATTAAAAAGCAGAGAATTCACTTTTGATAATCAAAAATATGGCTCAACTATATGCTATCATTAAAAAATTCAGCTTAAAAACATTGGAAATCAGTATGAAAAAATATACTATAGAATCATTAATTAAATGAATTCAGAGTGGGTATATTAATATCCATTTGATCTTGTTTTGTAAACCTATAATGTTACTATTGTGGATTTGCTGTTGTTGTTTGTTTGTCTCTCTTGCTTTTTGTCTTTCTTATATGTGTCTTTTTTCTCTTAAATAAAAAAAAAGATAGATATCAGACATCAAAGGAGGTTTGGGGTAGACCTCCATGTGCCAGACTCATAAAGGAAACTATAAAATCTTTGGACCTTTTAGCAACATTCCAGATATAAAAATAATCAGTTTATGGGAGAACAGAAATATCTGAGAATATATTTCTTTGGCAAGAATTCTTGTTTCATCTCAAGCCTACTGAAGACTCTTCCATGGGAACACATAGAGAGCTTTGAAATGAGATCCTTGCAGTTGAGAGTTGGAAAGGATTGGTGTCTGACTCTTAGTCAGGTTATGCAGAAGGTTAAAAACAGCATGTCCACTACATGCAGCTCCATGGATGTTCTCCACTCTCAGGACAGTTTAGTCAAATGGTGCTTCTGGGGGGAAAGAAAAGGATATTTTAAAACTTTAGAGAGTGAGCACTCTGAGTTTTTGCAAAAGAATTTCTGCAAAAGTGTGAGAAGGCTTTAACACTGAGATTCTGATGAGGATGAGATGCTACAGAAGCTGAGAGGCATTGGTAATGAATAAAGAAAGGAATGTCCACATCACAGATACTGCCATTGGAGGGAGAAATCCCACAAACATTTATTGGAAATTTAACATTCTGCCAGATGTAACGATTATGAAGTCATACACCTGAATAAAGAAATGGGTTGTCACAACTCTGCCCCATCACTTCACCTTCCTTACTTTGACCTTAGCAGCTACAAAGTCCCTGGACAGTAACTGGGGAAGGAAATGAGAGGAGAGAAAACATAACCATACCACCTTTCCTTTTCTATGCCTGTATCTTACCTGGAGGCCAGTGGCCACTCATTTGTAGTCTAATATTGGAAGAGACAGACGCTCTGCTTTTAAATGGGAATGTAAGATGTAGAATTCTCTACATTTTCTGCTTCTCTTTCCTTTTCTTCTTGAACAGTTCAATTGTGGAGACGAGAGACTGACTATATACAAGAGAATTGGTTAGATAAACAAATAAACAAGTTAAGACCTGGATTTCTTGTTGTCAGAGGAAAAATAATACAAACATAGAAAGAAATAAAACTAGGAAAAAAGAATGATGTTGGCTTGAAATTGAAGATACTTGTGCACTCAAAGTTGAGGCAGACAGATAGATGAGTATAGATGTAAATATGTGTATACAGGTAGATATTCCCTAGATTTATCTATCTGGAAAACCTGGTAAGAGTGACACTCCAATACTGCTGAATGAATCTAACACCCAAATCTTGCTTCTAAATTGCATTCTTCATTAACATAGGCCAGACTTCCTGGGACAAATGGCTAATTCTGAGACTTGCACAAGAGAAGTCCAAAATGACCCTTGAACATCTTGTGTAACAAGATAAAGAAATGCTCAGAAAGTGAAAGGTACATGTAAAAATGCCAACAATAATGGATTCTCACTTTCCAAACTGGGAAAAATTTAAATATTTAGATCGTTGAAGGTATTAACAAGCTAAAATCCATTGAATACAATTGGAAATCATGAGTACATTCAAATATAAATAAATAAGTGAATATGTTGAAACTTTGGTAATATGTAGTGCCAAAGTACATCTCTATAGAATGTTCATTAATTACAAAAGGTGATCAATCAAGTGATCTAGGAAGCATCATCAGTTCTGTGCAACCTGACAGGATGAAATGAAAACACAACATCTATATCACAACCATAACCAGAACATTGCCACAAAGAAACATTAAAAACTTAAGAGACATAATAAGTTACTGCAATCTTCAAAATTGTGAAAGTCACAAAAACAATTTCTGGTACAAAATACTTGACATTTGCAATTTCAAGGAGGAGAGGTTTGCTTTGGCTCACGGTTCAGAGGTTTCAATCTACCGTCAACTGGCTCGCAGGCAGAAATGTCATGGTAGAAAAACATGGCAGTGATATCTACCTCCACTTGCTGGCCCCTGCCATTGGAAGGCTTGCTTCCCAGGGGCAGCCAGCATGAGCAGGGACATGCAGCGAGGTAAGCCCCATGCACCTGCAGGTCACTGTTGGAGACCGTTCCTTCCTTTGGGCAGCCATCACCCACCAGGAGAACCAGACAAACACATCCCTGTGTGCCTGCCACCATCAGGGAATGCCCAGTGTAGACACACAGGCTGAGAGAAGCATCCCCACCACCACACAACCCTGGCCATTGGGAAAGCCCCAGTGTAGCTGCAGGGGTCTGGAGAAGCCCACCTCAGGCCCTGCGTACCTCCCTGGGAACCTGGGGTCAGAGAAACCCAGGTGCCTGTCACATCAGAGAGGCAGCTAATGTGGAAAGTGCCTGGGACCCCACAACCAGCTTGTTGGGAGGAACCCAGGAAAATGTCAAGAAGAAGGAGCAAAAGGTAATATCAGACCTCCAGCTCACACAGAACAAGTATGGGAGATATCAAAGAAAATGGAAGTCACACACCTGAAATCTCAAAGAGTAGAGCAACTGAAGTAAAGAAACAACTTCATGAAACTGTAAAAGTAGTGAGATCAGAAATAATGTCCCAGGAAAAATAAAAGAAATCACAAGCATAATGAAAGAATTGCTGAGCATATCTAAAGAAGACATAGATAAAAAAGGGGAGCATAGGAAAATGATGGAAACCTTGAATGAACAATAGAAAGGAATTACAATGCATAAAACAGATTAAAAGAGATATCCAGGTAATTAAAAAGTCAATCACAAGTTGGCAAAACAGCTTGAAAGAGACTGAAGATAGACTTTCAGATGTTGAAGACAGGATCGCAGCTAGCATTTGTGAAAGAAAAGATCTCTTAAAAATAACAAGTAACCAGGAAATGACAATTCAACAACTGCAAGATGAAGCAAAGAAAAATAATTTAAGAGTGATAAGTATCAGTGAAGAAGCAGGGGTCAACACAAATGATGTAAACAGGCTATTTATAGAAGTAATAGCAGAAAACTTTCCCAAACATGGGAAAAGGATCTGACATACAGATAAGCGAGGCATATAGAACTCCAACTAGCCATAACCAAAGTAAATCTACATCCAGACATATAATAATCAAGATCCCAGAAATTCAGGGCAAGAACAGAATATTAGACAATATTAGAAATTCAGGACAAGAACAGATGTTAGAGAAAAGAAACAGATCACCTACAAAGGAAAACCAATCAGACTCATAGCAGACTTGTCAACACAACCATCAAGTCAAGAAGAGTTTGGAGTGAAGTATTTCAAATCCTGAAAGAAAACAACTTCCAACCCAGATTGATGCACCCTGAAAAGCTATCTTTCAAAATTGATAGAAAAATAGGATACTTGCATGATAAAGAACAACTGATGGAATTCGTGACCACCAAACCAACACTACAGAGAGCACTGAAGGGTCTTCTAGAGAGATAAAGATGACTATGGTTCCAGGAAGAGCAGCAGAGGAGGATTACCAAACAGGACAGGCAACTGAATGAAAGGGAAAAGTGGAGAGCCAGCAGCAGGAGGATAGCATGGCAGAGACGAACCAATATATGCCAGTTGTAACCACTAATGTAGATGGCCTCAATTCACCAATAAAAAGAAACACAGGGAGAATGGATCAAGAAATGAGATCCATCAATATACTGTATACAAGAAACATATTTAACTCAAAAGGAAATTCATAGCCTGAAAATCAAAGGCTATCAAATCAAATCAAAACAATTGTCCCATGCAACAGGAGACCAGAAAAAAGCAAGGGTAACTTACCCATCAATCACAAAATGGATAAGAAAGATATGGTATTTTCATACAATGAAAAGCTGCCCAGTTATAAAGTAGGATAACCTTGAGGCTTTTGTAGGTAAATGGATGCAACTGGAGATCACATTCATGGGAAAAACTGCTTGAACTCATACTGGTGAACACTAGCATAAAAAACAGAAGGAGTTAGTGGAATCCAAAAAACAATAGATATTATGAAAGTGATAGGAGAGGAAACACCTACCAGGGGAAGGTGGTAACCACTATTAATTTCTTATTGTCTTGTCTTGAACTCTTGTATTGTTTTCTATAATTTTATTATGTTTGGTTTTGTTCTGTCTTGTTTTGTTAGATTTTACTGTGTCTGATGGTACAGGCAGCTATTTTGTAGATAACAGGATGTATTATGGTAACCATTGCTGGTTTCCTATTATCTTGTTTTGAAGTCCTATAATGCTTTCATTTTTTTTGTTTATTTGGTTTTATTGCTTTGTTTTATTTGACTTTATTATGTGTGATGGTATGAACAGCTATTTTGAAGAAAACAAGACACTATGGTAGCCATTGTTGAGTTTCTATCATCTTGTTTTGAAGTCCTATAATGCTTTTATTCTTCTGCTTTGATTGGTTTTATTCTATTGTATTTTATTTGATTCTATTATGTGTGAAGGTATAGATAGCTATTTTGAAGAAAACAAGAGGCATTATGGTGGCATTGTTGATTTCCTATTGTTTTGTTTTTAAGTCCTGTAATGCTTTCATTCTTCTGTTTTGATTGGTTTTATACTATTTTATTCTGTTTGATTTTATTGTGTGTGCAGATATGGACAACTATTTTAGAGAAAACAAGAGACATTGTGGTAGCCACTGTTGGTTTCCTGTTGTCTTGTTTTGAAGTGCTACATTGCTTGCATTGCTCTGTTCTGATTTGCTTTGTTCTGTTTTGTTTTGCTTTGTTTTGTTTGTTTTATTCCCTATAAAATAAATTTAAAAAAGAAAAGAAAAACATAGCAGTGCAAAACTGCTCATTTCGTGGAAAATCTGATAAGTAATTCCAATTTTTTTTTGAGACAAGGTCTCACTAGATAATTTAGACTGGCCTTGAACTCACTATGTAGTCCAGGCTGCCCTTGAGCTCACAGCAATCCTTCTGCCTTCGGCCTCCACATTGGGTTACAAGTGCCACCATTCCTGAATCATTCCAAGTTTAAAGGCTAAACAAACTCAAATTCTGAAATAGATTATTTTTTATATGTAAAAAAAGGTACTGAAATGACTGGTGAAACTGGAGTGGGACCTGAGAAGCAAATGAACTAATGTTTCATGTTAGCTTCCTGATTTTGATGACTGTTTTGATATTGTGCTTACATAAAATAATATTTTTGTAGAAAATACAGACTGAATTGTGTGAAGGAAATGGAACATGAAGTCAGTAATTTGAATCCAAATACTTTTGGGAAAAATTTATTTGTAATGTAGTTGCAATAACTCTGTAAATTTGTGATTATTCCTGAAAAAATAAAAATTTTTAAACTTTCTTCAAGTATGAAAGTTTTCTCTTACCTGTCTTAAGCTTAAACAAAAGATCTAGGCTCTCTGAACATTTAAATTGCTAATCTGAGACTGTCTGTTGCATGAGAATAGGGAACTTCTAAGACCTGTCAGGGGTTTTTACTAGGTGCTGAGGAAATTATATGTCTTTTTGGATAAAGCTTAATAAAACAGAAGATATGAGAAATAGTAGTTGAAATTTGATTAACATTTGTGATAGTCTTGATTGTCAACTTGGTTGGCTTGAGAGGGTATGTCTGGGTGACTCACCGGGGCATGATCTTGAGGACTATATCTGGTCCCTACCTCTTTTCTTTCTGGCACCATTCTGTTCTGCTTCCTGCCTGCTGTGAACTGAGCAGCTTTGCTCCATCATGCCTTTCCACCATGATGTTTCTGCTTTGGATGGAGCCATTTGACCATTGACTGAAATCTCTGAAATCATGAACTAAAATAACCTCGTCTCCTTTAAGTTGCAGGTGTCATATGTTTTGTCCCAGTGACAAGAAGCTAATATACCACTAGTGATTTTTCAGCACACTAGTTGCATAGTCACGTACTCCTTCTTTTAACACACATTTAGGTAGATGTTCTGTGCCAGAAAGTATGCTAGTTGTTAGAGTTTACAAAAAATATAAATTTTTAAAAGTAAAACCTTGAGTAGGTCATAACAGTAGGTGGCTAAAGACCTGCTTGTAAACAGCATCATGGCACTATGTATTATAGCAAAATAAATGCTGCAGTCGGAAGTCAAAGGGCATAATAAATGTCTCTAAGTTGGTAACCAAAAAAGGATTCAACAAAGGGATGAATTTGAATCTGGGTCTTATAGTTTGAAAAGAATTCTGTAGTCAAATCAAGACAAATGGCACCGAAGGGAATGTTTCAGGTGGAAGGGATTCTAAGCAATCAGGGGCTCTTAGAAGAGTCTTGGATGACTAGACAAACAAGAAAAATTTAGTGTGATGAGGTTAGTTTACAAAAGGGATGCCAGTGAGAAGGAGAGATGACGAAAGAAGATTTGATTTGAAAAGTTATCCCAGGTCTGCTTCTGTCTACTGCTTTCTGATAGATACTGCTTTTCATATTACAAAAAATACGTGAGCAGAGCATCTTGCTCATGTCTATACTTTCCCTTAGAGCTTGACAAACTGATAAGAAATGGAGTTGCAGGTTAGCTGTAAATCCTGGACCTGTGGGATGGTGGTGGTTTTTATCTTGCTGGAATAAAAACTGAGACTATTTTGTAGGAATCATTAAATATTCTTTTGTGCTCATATTTTGGAATTTCATAAGAGGAAAAAAAAGTTATTTTCCCTAGGCTGGGGGTTTCTTTTTAAAATGCATTTGCGTCTTTTCTTTAGTTAAATATCTCAGTAAAAAATTCAGTTTTTTCTTTTTCAAAACTATAGCTAAGATTATATATTTACAGAGAAATTTTAAATTTCTATATGACTTGAATGAAAATGTTTTGCCTTTTTGTTTGGTTTTGGTTTGAGTCTCGAAGACAGTGACTCATCTATTGTTTGCTTAGTCCACTGTCCACAAGTAGAAAAAGGCATGACGGATAACAAAAAATGGGAAGATTAAATGCCTGAACCACAGAAGAATCAAACAAAAAGATTTATTACAATTTAAATTTCTTTTTCACCACTTCCTGTAATGGGTGTCACCAAAATAGCAGCTCAGTTATGTTGATGAGTTCTAAAAATGAACCTACTGTTACAAATATTATTAAAAACACTAAACATTGTGAAAACAATTAATGTATCAAAGATAACACTTTGAAATGCTACATAAATCATTTTAACATAGGAATTTCATAAATTTTATTTTTTTTCCAAGAGAATCATTTTAATAATACCAGAATAATTGGGTAAGAACACCCTCTCATTATGTTCAACTACACACGTTTAAAGGTAGTATGTGTTGGAAAAAGCTATAGCAACCATATTGACATTAATCAATATATTTAAACATGTTTCTTCTTATTATTATTGGTTTAATTGGTGGTGCTTTGATTTTGAGGTGATAAGCTGCCTTTGGCCTGGAGCAAGGGGAAGTTTTGTAAAGAGACCCAATCATTGACACATC
This sequence comes from Dasyprocta punctata, assembly GCA_004363535.1. NCBI lineage: Eukaryota > Metazoa > Chordata > Mammalia > Rodentia > Dasyproctidae > Dasyprocta > Dasyprocta punctata. The sequence continues at coordinate 29,592 of RJWM01012996.1, read as the reverse complement.
AAGCAAAACTTGATTAGGTTTTTCATGCTGGCCAGGGACTGAAAAAAAGTAGTTGAAGACACTGGAGTGAGACTTGTTCAGCTTTGCAACGCCTGCTACCTGTGTCCCTAAGAAGTTTCTTCCTTTGATACAACTGGAGTCAAAAAAAATAGCTGTGGCTCTAGAGTGAGACACTTTTCAGAAGCCTGGTTTTATATATCTTGGCAGAAAAATAAGCATTAGAACAAGTCACTCATTTCCCCTTCTTTAATACTGTACATTTTATTCCCTTTGAATGGAACTATGCATTATAAAATTCTTCACTGGTAGAAATGGCTCTACATGAGTAGGCAGAAAAGTATCCTAAAGGTCTCTCTGGAACAACTAGAGATAAAGAGCACACAAACCCTGCAGGAAATTGGGAGAAGATACAGCTATAGGTTTCATAATTTCCCATATGAAATATCATATCATAATTTAAGCCATAGGGTGGATATCATTGTGCCTGGTGGGATGAGGCTTTAGGTTTGAAACCTGAATGAGGGAAGGAGAGTGGGGGTGGGGGAGAAGGGAGGAGGAAGATAGGGAGGAGGAGGAGAAGAGGAGGAGGAAGAAGAGAAGAGGAGGAAGGGGAGGGGAGAGGGAGAAGGAAGGGGAGAGGAGAAGAAGTAGAAGAATAGCGTCACAATTTTCCCCTTTAAGTAAAAGATGCGAAAATATAACTTTGGAGAAAAGCACCTTTCTTTGGAGATGTGAATTGAGGGAAATTTTTTTGGATTTAGTACTGTCCTGAACACCAAGTCAGTATGTACACCAGATTTCCAATAAGTAAAGCTATAAAGTACCTAAATGAATTCAGAATTATCCAAATTTTAAATAAGTTTGGGGGTCTGTGGGCCAATTTGAAGATAAATGCAGAAGGCAGGAGAATAGAAACAGGTACTCTACTGCCCTCAGGGACCGTGCTAGTTTGCAGTCTGCATGTTGCTGCCTGGGCCTCCAGCCTTACCTTTCCCAATCTATCTGTCTGCTGTACTCTGAATTTGACACTGAAGAATCAGTAGTCTTTGACAAAAATAATCACTGTCATTGAGATTTGCAAAATAGAAAAACATCTTATAGCTGGGCAATCAAAATCAGATGTGTATCATCCGACCACACCTGCTGTCCGAAGGTGCCCACCAATTAGTGGACACCCATTGATTCCCTGCATCAACTGCTCTGAAGTCAGTCAGTTGCCAGGCAAGATAGACTGGAACACAGTCCTCTGTCTTCTACTGCAGCCTGTTTTTTTTTTTTTTTTAATAAAGTCATCTTCCTTGTTGGAACACATTGTCTCTTGACTTAATTGGCCTGTCATGCAGGAAGTAACCAGACTTGGGTCCAGTAATACTCTACCACAGAGCCACATCCCCAGCCCCGAGTTTCAGTTCTGTATGCACCATCACTCATTTACCTGGTTTCTCTATCTTTTCTCCGCCATCATCTTAATTTTTTTATTTCTAAATGACTGAATTCACTTCTTTCCTGTGGCATCTTATATTCATTAGTGCATGATCTTCAAGTTCTATACTTTCTAGCATTTCCTTTCAATTGCATTTTTTTCTGTTCTTCAAATAATTCTGAATTTCTCAGACTTATGTTTTATCTGCTGTTATTTAATAATCATTTTCCTAACTTCTTAAATTTAATTTGTGATCCGACTGCATCCAGACTCTTCAGAATTTCTAAAACATGGAAAAAGCTTCAGTCATTGTTCTTCAAATCTGTGCTGCAGCAACAGTTTTTCATGAACAGTATTATTTCTCTGTTGCTAAATGAACTGCTTTCTTTCACTTTTTGGTATAGTTTCTCATGTTAGCACCCCTCCCCAGCTCCTGGGGGTTGTTTTTCTTACCTATCACTGAATGATTCAATTTTGTGGAAATTTCCTATATAAGAAAGGAATCAAGAGGAGCATCTAGATTTTTAATATGAAAGATTCTGATTTTTGTTTCTAACATAGAGACAAGGAGCTTCCTGCAAATATGCTCAGTTGCTGCAGTTTTCCCTTCCTTTCCTTTCTTTCTCTTCTTTAATTCTCTTTTTTTGTTTTACTTTCTTTCTTTTTTGTAGCTTATTTCCTTCCCTTCTTTAAAACAAGCCAGGTGCAAGAAAATTTCTCCTACAGCTATGTTTCTCCACCTATTGTTATTAATAAGGCATGTAATTGGATGCTTCAGCCGAGTCCCTTGTTTCAGGGAACTGTACTCACTCTGACAGACCCTGGTATTTTCTACAACTTACCTCACTTGTCACTCCAAGTGGTTTTAATCTTCAGTTTCGCTTGCCTGCTTCTGCTGGATCTCAGCTGCCTGGATATTCTGTGTTTTGCACAAAATGGAAGATTTTCTTTTATGATTTTCAGGAGGCCAACAAATCAGAAATTTGAGAAGGAAGGAAATGATGACTTGTGCAACAATGCTCACATTAAAAATCTACTTAGAAATATTTTATTTTGATTTATTAGAAATATTTTTGAAGGAATCATTTTTTGGTTAACATTCTGTATAGTCATATGACAACTGTAGAGTTCTTTTCCTCAGAATTAATTGCAGTCTTCTGCATATGTTGCAAATAATAAGGTAATATTCATTTAATTAAGTGTCAAATCATATGGTGGAAGATGACAGCACCCTTATCCAAACAGCAGATGTGAAAACAGCATAATCAATAGAATAGCTCCATTTCAGTGTCGACAACCCATAATTTATTGTGTACTATTTTAGAGACTTCACATTTCTCCACAAATGTCTCCAATTTTTGCTGTTGCTACAGAAACTAGTCCCCTTTTCTGAAAGCCAGCCCTTCGCTATGGCTGCCTACCTCTAACTTTCATATTTCCAGAAAGGAACATTCACCAAGAAAAAAATTGCCCTCTTTTTTTTACATGGGACATACTCTCAAAGCATACATATGTGCAATAAAAATAAATATACAGAAAGTAATAGAATAAACTCATGATAAGTTTCAACAAAAAGGTATAGTTTAATTTTACCATATTTGCTCTAGAATAGGAAAAGATAAGCATTTTTCCAATATTCAGTTCAGATGGCATTCAATAAATAAGAAATAAAATTCAGGATTCATCAAAACAGTGATGATTTATTTTCTCAAAAGGGCTCTGGATGCACTGTCAGTTGCTTGTACATCCTGTCCTTCAAAGTAGGAGACGGATTCTAGCCTTTGTGGGTTGTACTAACCTCCCAACCCATGGGTTAAGCCCTCACTTAGAATGTATTCTGCCATTCCCATAAAACCTCTGCAAATAGAGACAGAACAATATTTCTGCTAACTTTTAGCATGTTTTCTTTTCAAACTCAAAAATTTTCAAAATTATAAACACATTGTATAGTTGAGATTGGACACCAATATTTAGTTGGAGAGAAATAAGTGGTCCTTCTGTGACAAAGAAGGAACAATAGAGAAATGCAGTCTGTTTCTTCATTTTTCCTTGTAACAAAAATGGAATTTTCCACTGTTGAAGTGAGTATTTGCTTAGCAATTCCCTGAAACACTATTTAAAAGTTCCCAGAAGCTGCCTCTCACTCTGGGTCTACACTGAGGCCACAAAGGGGAACATAATACTTCTAGCAATGGTGATTGATCTTCCTACAAATTTCTTTAATTGATAAAGGGGAAACTCCATCTTTTCAGGTAATAGAAGTTTTGGTTTGGGGACTTGTTATATGTATTTCATTTTTACTAGTTAAGCTGACCAGCCAGAATGACCAGAGCATATTTATCTCACATTTAATGAAATCCACAACAGTTTTCCCTCTTCAATAATCTCACTGCATATAAGTTACAAACTACTGTGCTTCTCATGAGAAAAAAAAAATTATTTTGAAGACTCAGATTTAATCACTCTAGTGAATTTAAAGTGAGATATACTCTACAGAACTTTACATGGTGGGAGTAATTTTGTAGTGATTTCGTATTAATGTGTATTTGAATATTTGGCTACAGAATAACATCTACCTTAGAAACCAATCCAGGTGTTTCTCAGAAAATACTTGAATTTTTGTATCAACTTCTAAATTTCATCTTTGTAAAAAATCTAAGTAGCAGTATAGTTTTAAGGAAAGTAAGCTAAGCTTTTGATTAAGAGATATAAAGAATGGTAAGGCATTACAATTTCTGTCTTCAAGGATCAGTTTCTCAAATTTTTCTAAAAACTCTCTATTGAAAAATGGTGCAATTGGATTCATGAAATCATGGCTTAGTTTTCAGCGAATTGGGGCTTCAACTGTCCAGTTCTATTCTCCTGTCAGTCACGCATAAAGGACAAAACTGAGGGAAAATCAATCAATAATTGTGTTCAAATCAGTAGATAATTGATACTGGATAGAAAAGTCTTAAAAAATTAGCTGAGTCAGAAATGTTGCATGCTGACAAGTACTTGGAAGATTTAGGCAGGGGGATTGCAAGTTTGAGCCCATCCAGGACTACATAGTGAGACTTTGTCTTAAATAAATAAATATTTAAAAATTATCTGAGATGTTCACCTTCTACCTACAACTTTTGTATAATATAGACTCAACCTGTGTTTTTTTTCATCTTGTTTATGGTTGTAATTTAAAGTTCATTAACTATTGTTCTGCGTAAGAAATGCCTTAGGAAGGAAATGCTATTGCAAAAAATGCGGTGATGTGTAGTGCTTCGTTATAAAGGCTAAAATTTATTTGGCAAACACGTGGTGTACAGTTGGTAAATAGCTGATTTAGTTAAGCTTTGGTGTAGAGGAATCATGGCATAGCTCAGTTTCCTCAAGGATAATGGACTTTAACAAAGATAAACAAGGGTTGGGATCAAATCAACATCAGAAATTAGGCAGCTACACTCTGCTTTCCTCCCTACCAGGACCCATGCAATCCCATCCATGGTGTTTCTGCTCCTCTGCCATAACTGCTCTCCTTTTCCCCCTACCTTGATGCCTCAGCACTGTGGCTCGCACTGGCCTCAAAAGTCACCTGTGCCTGACTTGCCCTTCTCCTTCTCTCAATTCCAGATTATTCAGAGAGAATGTAATTTATGTGGTTTATTTTTTCAATCTGACTTTAAATTTCTAGCAAACCTGTGAATATTCTGCCTATGGAAGAGTGCAGATGGTTTCAAACTCCTTTCTATTCCCATTGAAAAATGAAGTTTAATTTCTCACCTCTTAAAACTAGTCTTGCCTTCAGTTTTTGCTTGCCATATAGAGTATAGCAGAAGTAAGTTGAAAGAAGTAAGTTTCTTCTTTAGAATTACCTATGGGTCAGTTCAGAAGAAGTCTTGCAGCTTCTTCTTGTTGCAGTGTTGACACAACAAGTTTTCACAGAGCCATAAATCACCATGTGAACCATCCTGCTAGAATGATTGTGTGAAAAGAAGAATAGCATAGCTTAATCTTGCCTTTCAGTGCCCCCTCCTCCCCACCAAGGTCCCAGCCGTGTGAGTGAAAGTATTTTAGACCATCCAGACCAGAACATTCATCAACTGAATACCATGAACTGTCCCTACTCAATTCTGTCTACAAATGAATCACCCACGTGAGCACTGCCAAAAGTTCCTGATCACAGAATTCTGAGATTTAATTAAGTGGATGTCTTATCCACTAAGCTTTAGAATAGTTTGTTGAGCTGCAATAAATGACTAGAACACCTCTGTTTCAATCAGCCATGTCTAAAGGAACAGAGAGCAACCTAAATCTACCCCAATGAAACAAGTCAGTGGAAACTTCCTTATAGAAAAGATTCCATGTCCTCAGGAATCATAAATGAAATCCCTAGTTTAATTGTTTGTTCTTCTTAATTTCCCTTGAGGAAGTAACAAGGATGGATATGATCAAGTTACAGCCAGACTCTGGTAGGATTTAGATAAAACATACAAAGGTATATCTAAATGCTAGATGAGACCATTGACGTCACTAACCAGATTACAACCTGCAATCTAATCACATTAAAAATTGGATAATCATATTGCAACAAGATTCTACTTAGTGACTTAAAAATAATTATCTAAAAGCTAAGGGCTATTTTTGCCAATCTTATTTTTATGACTACCTGAAGTAGAGAAATCAATAAATTTTAACAATGCTTCAGTTACTGGAAATTTGTCCTAAATATATTTTGTAAATACATATTCACTTGAAAGTGAAGATATGTATGTGAAATCAGCTATGTGTAGACATTTGGAAGAAGAAAACTTAAAATTTGGAAACCAATTACACAGTCATCATTAATACAATTACATTAAATGACAGTGAAAGACACCTATTTTCTTGCAAATTTTAAGTTTCGACCTCCAGTCTTGTGTTAGTCAGCTTTCTATATCTGTGACAAAACAGCTTAAAGGAGGAAAGATTTACTTGGCTCCTGGTTTCTAGGTTTAAAACCACAGTCATGCAGTTCCCTTGTTTCTGGGCCCATGGTGAGGGAAAACATCATGGTGGGGAGTATGGTGTGTAGCAATGCCGTTCACCTCATGGCAGCCAAAAGTAGAGTGACAGGAAGTGGTCAGGACAAGATAGAGCTTCCCAGAGCACACAGACAGGGACCATTTCCTACAACTAAGCCCCCCACTCAATAATTCCAGCTGCTCCCTGTAATGCCACCAGGTTATGACTATCACTGGACTCGTCCATGAGGGGATCACAGCCCTTACGATCCAGTCACTTCCCAGAAGCTTCACTTCTCAACATGGCTGCACTGGGGACCAAACCTTCACACATGAAACTATGGGGCACATGTTATCTCCAAACCCCAGCAAATCTATGTTTCATTATAAACTACCACAAACATCTAGGTGGTGTACTGACTGTCAAGTTTATTCAAACTTGCCTTCCAAATAATTGATTCAGTTTATTTGGTTGACTTACAACAAAATCCTTGATGTCACCAAGAAATATCTGCGGAATATTTATTAAAATTAATGTAGTATGAAAAATGAAAACCTTTATTTCTTGTTCAAGCAGACTAGTCAAAGCAGCTACCTAATTATTTTAATGGAAGGATGTTACTCTAAAAATTAATACAATGGATAAGATTTCACTAAATTGCCTTATTTTTAAAAATACATTATGCGTATAATTTTAAATGATTTTGAAGTCCTGATATATTTCTACCATGTCCTGAAATTCAATTCTGAATTAACAGCATTAGGAGAGGGAATTGTGAAAAGAACGCAAAATTACTGGGTTCTATATTATTTCAAATGAGGTTGTTTCTGTGTTTACTCGATCAATATTTATTAAGTATTGAAAATCATGGCACTGGGCTCATTCTCGCTGCCCTGTTTCTCTTAAAAAAGGTGAGAAAGTACTCAAACTATTTTCTTTCCAACGCTGCACTCTTTTTTGTGACCTTGATTGCCTGATTATATTCCTCATCTGCTTACTGTAGTAGTTGTGTTTGTATAGGTGGCAGAATTCCATATATTCATTCTGATTCTAAGACTGTAATATTATACTATAACATATATTCTTTTTATAAAATAAAAAAAATTTCCATCTTTAAATATAAGCTTGCCAATGTTTACCAGAAGAATCCCAGCAATTGTGAACAACCAAATTCAAGTAGAATGGTTTTCAGTAATAGTTGTTAAGAAAATAGATGACCTGTCAACCTGGTCAGGATCCTGTTACTATTTAGGAAGATGAAAAGTCTTGTCTTCCTTGTGACTTATGGTTTCTGATGATTGTGGATATCCTTTGGCTGGTATTGCTTGGCTCCCATCACTTAAATGTCTACCTGCATGGTAGACATTGTTTTCTATCTAAGCAAAATCTCTCCCTCCTCCTTTTTAACATTTCTTCTTATTTTCAAGGTTGCCACATTTTGTTAATAAGCAAGAGTGACAAAGCTTTTTCTTTTCATTATTAACTTCTTGCATTAAATTCAGGGAAATAATTGCTTGTGTGGTTTAATTTGTATGGACCTCATCTCTATATATTTTCTGTAAATGCTACTTGAATTGCATTTAGATCTCTCCTGGATAATCCAGAAAAATCTTACCATCTCGAAATCCTTAAGTTAATCACACCTTTCTATTGCTACATAAAGCAGCCTCCATGAGTATTAGGGAGAAGGATGTGAGTTTATGGGGGGTGGTGAGCATTGTTCATTTTGCCACACTTTCTGAAGACAAAAGGGACTAGGCTGGTGCCTCGGTGCTCATGTCAGGTTATCATGGCCAGTTCCTACCTTACTCGCTTCCTTTCTTATGTCTTTTATGGTTAAAATAAAGACATCATCAAAGTATGATTTCAGAAATCACATGGCTTACTACCATATAAAGAAAAATATTTCTTTGGTTTGGGTGCATGATATTGAAGAGAACAAATCTGAGGGATATACTCACTAGACAAGGTACGTTAACCACAGAATGAGGGAGTTCCGTTTTATAGTCCCGTGGGATGAAATGGGCCTCTGTGGAAAGTAAGGTCTAATTCAATTTAGAGAAGTACTTTTATGAGCAAGTCTCAGAAGACACTGGCCTGCTAAACTCAGCAGGGACTCCTGGGGACAGGTAAGGTCCCCAGGGCACTTGGTGGTGAGGCTTTGATGTTCAGCTTAGTGGCTAACAGAGTGTGGTGCTGTTGCAGCCTGAGCTCTTGGCCTCTGGGAAAGTGGCTGGCATTGAGACACTCAGACTGCAGCTTAAAACTCTCAAGATCCGACAGACTGGCAGGTTTGTTTGTATATTGGAATCCAGTAGTTGAGGTCAGTAGCTCATGTGGCGGGGGGAAGATCTTGAGAAGGTGTGACATTGCATTTCTGAGGGAGAAGGCATTGGCTCCAAGGTATTAGAGTAAAACATATGTCACACTATGCAAATGTTTGGAATAATTTCCAAGCAACACTGCACCTCATACCTAGGGAGACCTAGTGAGAAGAGCACTGAGCCGAAGTATGGAGGTAAACATTATGTCCTCGCCTATCTTTTAGTTTTCCCAACTTCCAGATAAAGATAGAGCACTAAGAAATCAGAAGAGGTGGGGGAGGAGTCATGAGCTGATGGTTGTAGAGGACGTATAAGGTCAGTTCAATATCTACTATTAAATAATGAATGTACATACATTTTTAAAGTTTTAGGACATTTAATTTTTTTCTACTTTAGAGTATGAGCTTTAGAGATGTATAGATGCAAACTTTCTCACCGTGTGTGTGTGTGTGTGTGTGTGTGTGTCGGTGATGCTGAGAATTGCACATAGACTGTGGTTCATCCTCAGTACTTCTTTTATTTTTTGTTTTTGAAACAGTCTTGTACAACACCAAATTGTGCAGCATGGATTCAGCCTCGCAGAGCACTGTGAATACAAGCATGCATCATGACACTTGGCTTTTCCTCATCTTTAGTAAAACAAATGCAACACAGAAAAGGAAGACTCCTCTCAACCAATAACTGTGAGAAGAAAATAGCTTTCACCTGTTTCAGCAGGTGCTTAGTTTTCTAATTAGTTCATGGAAATGCTAATGTATTTCTTTCCCATTATGGTATCCCTTTTCTGAAAAAATAAACAGCTTGTTATCAAACTCACTATATCAAATTGGGCCATGAACAATATGACCAATAGTTTCACTAGTTATCAACATCAGTATCCTCAGAACTTTGCTTGCTTATGCTGACACCTGCCGTGTTATATTTGGGTTTCAAGTGATCCTTCAACAAATAAGAAATCAACACTTTCCTTTAACATGATCATTAATCTTCTAATTTGACAGTCACTCTATTATGTCACATAGTTCATTTTATTTAATTTTCACAGTTATGACTCAGTCTCTTATTTTGAACCAACTGGACTCTTATCTTCTAAAGCTAAGTCTTACAGATTTATTTGCCCAGTGCTACAAATAGGTCACTGATCAATTTAAACCCAGACTTCAGAGTCCACAACACAGTATACAGCAGGGCCATACGTACTTTGCATTGAGTTAACCACATGTCTTAAAGATAGGAAGACAGAGGCAGAAAACTGGAATTTTGCCCCCTTCTTCCTCACTAGGCTGAACTACACTGAGTCAGACAGAGCTTCTGATTCAGTCTCTGTGCCTGAGCAGCCATATGTAGTTGTACTACATGTGGTTTTTAAGTTTAGTGTTAAAGAAAATATAATCTCTAGAATTGCTAGGAAATCGCTACAGCTTTAGCTCAAAAGGCAAACAAGAATTTGTTTCCATGCTTAAGGAAATCCTAACTGCATTAAATTTGTTATCTTTGCAAATTAAATCATTAAAAAAGTATCTCTTGTACTTTTTTAATGATGTAGAAATTTCCAAAGGTAATTGAAGACTCATATGATTTTCTCCCTATCTTGCAGCTAGAATTGATGCCTTGTCTAAATGTAACTACACTTCCTAATCTCTCTATCCTGTATAGTTTCAGCTCTAAAAGGAGCATGAACAGGTTCAATCTTAGGAAATTTTGTTTCTGCTAAAATACTAGACCCATGGGACATAGCCTCACATCATTAACATTTTGCCTTTCTTAAAGATTCCAGGTACAAGATAGGTAGAAGGAGAAAAAACATATTTAGGTCTGCTTTTCACGGTTTGTGTACTTCATTGTATCACACAGATTATGGCCACTCCAGTCAGGAATTCCAAAGGCCTACTTCCCCTCAACACATCAGAATATATGGGATTAAAAGAAATGTCTCTCCAAAGAGATATATGCAATAAATTTACCCATGTTTGAATTTTCTTACCCAAGCTAAAAAGTATTATCTTGCTTTTATCCCTATTAAAATCTTACTGTTTGTTTTATATAATTCGTCTTTGAGCTCTGAAACTCCAAAGGATTGTTGAATAATCCCCAGTAATCTTACTATTTAGTAAAATTGTCTTCAAATTAATAAGCTTCTTTAGTCTCAGCCTTGCCATCATGCCTGGAGAAAAAAAATCAAATCTAAAAAGTTCTCCACCAATAAAAAAAGATAAAAATGAGTTCAATATGTTATTTCGAGTTCAGCAACTCACACAGCTCTATTATCGCTCTTCTATGACACCATCGTCTGACTAATACGCTTTCTTCTAGAAAGGCTTTAATGGTTAGAAACAAAAAAGGAAGAGAAAAGGAACTTCCAATTTGGCATTGCAGCAGTGATGAATGAACAAAAAGATGAAAGCATTTGTATGAAAAAATATAGATTAGATCAACATTAATCACAGCAGCAAAAATTTTCCAAAGTATTTCTTGGTATGTAGAGCTGCAGCTCTCTCTTGCCGCTCATGCCACACCAGGCCTGAGTTCTCATGGCCGGAGCAGAATCAGCCAGATACTGACTGCGCTTTCCGAACCTTGCTAAGGGTAGCAAGGGCTGAGCGTTCTTTTTTCTGGCAACCAGGGTTCCTGATTCTGAGAGGTTTTTTTAAAGTAGTAGTAACAGACAGTTGGGCGGCTATGATAAGATGGGTATGGAGTTACCCAGTTCATCATTTAACCCTGATTCCTGCAGCAGAATCAGCTGGGAACACATGTAGTATCATGGGTGGGGAGGCTCAAGTTACTCTTTTATACCTGGCTGTTCTTTCCCTTTATGGCATGATTCCTTGCTCATGGTAAAGTCCCAAGCTGTTACCATCAACAGCATTCATGAGTTTCACATATTCATATCAAAAACATTCAAAGAAAAAAATGCACCTGTACTGAACATGTTCAGACTAGTCTCTATTTCCTATACTTTCAGTACACCAACTATTAATACAGCATTTACATTGTACTCTGAATTATAAGTAATCTAGAAATGATATAAAGTATACAGGAGGATGCATACAGGTTAAAGGCAAATATCATATCATATTATATAATGCGCTTGAACATCCACAGATTTTGGCACTTCCAGAGGTGCTGGAACAAATCCTCCATGGGTAGCAAAGTACTATTCTATTTAAGAATTTATTAATGGATGTAGGTGGAAGAGTGAGGAGACAGTACAGGTCTAGAATATTGAAGTAAGATTAAGCCTTTTATTTCCCCAAGCCAATATTGACAGTCTCATTCTGTTCTGTCCTCCTCTGTTTTTCTCTTTCTCAGTGCCTTTCCTCACCTGCCATCCAGTTGTACAAACTACATGCAGTTCACGCAACTGTTACTTCTTCCCCCCACCATATTCACCAATTCCTTTTGATTATAACTCACATATGTTCTTAGTGCATTTACTTTTCTTGTCTTTCTGTCCAGATACTACCCAAGTTCAAGTCCCTACAATCTTTCCCTGTTATATTACAATCTTTGACTCATACTGTGCCTAAGGAAAGCATTTCAATGTCTTTACACTGCACATTCATTGCAGTAGAAGCCACAGTTCCTCATGGCCTACCAAACCATAAGCATTGTGGTTTCTTTCTGCCTTTTTGTCTGAACTTCACAGCACTCCTGTGCTCTGCTCATTCATTATAACCTGGCTCCCCTCAATTCACTGAACTTATTCAATTTTTTCTCATCTGATTTTTTCTATGTTGTTCTCTTCACCTGAGTATTAGGTAAGTATCCAGGTACTGATGTGAGATTCCTGGCACCTTCAAATTAAAGAAGGAAATAGTTTCACTTGGCTTAAAATTTCAGAGGTTTCAGTCCATGGTCAGTTAGATTCACAGTGAAAACATCATGGCTAAAAGGCATGGTGGAGCAAAGTTGCTCACTTTATGGTGGCCAGGAAATGGAGCATAGGGTAAGAACACCAGAGAGGATGGGGCTAGGAATCAAATTCTGTCCCCAAGGTCAGGCCTCCATGACACACCCAGCCACACCCAGAAGTATGCTTCACTAATTCCCTGGACAGCTGCCAAGCCAATCAAGTTGACCCAGCCTAGAACATAAATGCATATGGTTTTCTTGGACTTGCCCCCTCTCTTTCCTTAAGCCTTAATTTACTAGTTACCTCTCAAAGAAGATTTGCTCTGATCTTATTCAGTAAGCCTACCCCACAATTTTCTGACCTACACTCTGGTCATCGCATCACATTCTTCTCCTTTATTCTTCTTCTCAAATATTACAGAACATGGTGTGGGAAGGGTATGTAAAATACAGGGAAAAGGTTATCTGTTAATGAATATTCCATTAAAATTGGCCCTGAAATTCTCATTAAGAAGAAATGCACAACATAAAGAATTTTTAAAAAATCAGACCCCCAAAATTCAAGAACCCAATCCAAAAATGGGCATCTGAGTTGAATACACATTTCTCAGAGGAAGAAATACAAATGGTAAATAAACATATGAAAAATGTACAACATCAATGGTCATTCAGGAAATGCAAATTAAAACAACACTGAGATTCAGTCTCACTCCACAAAGAATGGCCAAGCTCAAGAAATCAACCAATAACAAATGCAGGAGGGGCTGTGTGGAAAAAGGAACTCTTCTCCACTTTGGGTGGGAGTGTAGGCTGGTGCAACCACTGTGGAAATCAGTCTGAAGATTCCTCCAGAAGCTAAGATTAGAGATTCCATTTGACCCCACTATCGCACATATGGGCATTTTCCAAGGAGAAGTGAGAACATACCACAGTGATATCTGTGCACCCATGTTTATAGCAACCCAATTTGTAATAGCCAAATCTTAGAAACAATCCAAGTGCCCATCAATCAAGGAATGGATAAAAAAGATGTGTTATTTTTATACAATGGAGTACTGCTCAGCTGTAAAGAAAGATTGCATTGAGACTTTTATAAGTAAATGGATGCAACTTGAGACCATACTCCTAAGGGAAAAGAATCAAACTCACATGTGTGAATACCGTATTGTCACTCTAGTGTAAGAAACTGAAAAAAGCATACATGATCCAAAATTTAAAAGGGATACTGTGTAAAGGTAGGAAACTACTCAAAGAGGAAAAGTAATTGGGATGGGAGAAAGGAGGAAAGAAGGAAGGGAAAAGGAAAAAGACATAAATTTGTACATATATATATGTACATAAGATATCTAAAATGACTATACTACTAAATGTATTGGTTATTGGAAAATAACCATTAATAGTCATATGATTAGATCAGTTTTACACATCTGTATCTGTTAATCTAAGCAACCCTTTTGAAGATAACCATATGCAATATTACAACCATTGTCAAATTTCTATTATCTTGTTTTGTAAACCTACACTGTTATTTTATTGGATTTGTTGTTGTTTGTCTCTTTTTGTTTTTCTTTTGTGTTTTTTTCTCTTAAATAAATAAAAAAGAAGAAATGCATAAATTTATCATTACCACCACTTGCCTCAGAAAAGGGAAGAAGTAGAGTGTTGTGGCACACACTTGTAATTCGAGGTACTCGAAGGCTGAAGAAGGAGGCTTGTGAGTTTGAGGCCAGAAGGGGTAACTTAGTAAGACTTTGTCTCAAAATTTAAAAAAATAAAAAGGCAGGAGATATAGCTCAGTGGTAGATCACTGCCCTAGCTTGTATAAAGCCTTGTCTGATTCCCCAGCATTGCAAAGCATAGAGAAAAGGAGAGCGGGAAGAGAGGGAGGGAAAGAGAGAGGGATACATGAAAAGGGCAAGAGGAGGAGGTGGAAGAAAAAGAGAAGGAAGAGAAGAACTGAAGAGGAGGAAAGGAGAGCAAAATAAATAATTAAATAAATGAAGGAAATAGGAGAGAAGGAAATCAGAAATAAAAAACAGTGAGTTATACTAAAGCTGCAGGCGTACTAGGCCCTGGACCTAGAGATAGAAACAAATAGAGTCATGCAGCCAGCTTCCTTATCCCTGATGAAAACTTGTATAAAGCTGCATATTTGGCTGCCAGCATTTGAGCCAAATGATCCACTTCATTAGCTGTGTCCCCACAATCACAGCAAGGCAGCTGGCGTGGGCCACCACAGATGATCTGTGGAGTATACAAGGGCCTAGGAAAACCCAATTGGAAGACAATGCAGAGAGAAATATCCTGCTCAAAATGATAATGCCAAAGCTCAAATTCCACAACACGTGAAAAAACTGATGTTAGCAGATGAGACTATCAACAGTTGGTAATGAAAATTAAAATGACACTGAGATTCCATCTTATCGCAGAATGAATGGCCATCATCAAGAAATCAAATAATAACAAATGTTGGTGAGGTTGCAGGGAGAAAAAGGAATGCTTCTACATTGGTGGTGAAAATATATACTGGTACAACCACTATGGAAATCGATACAGAGATTCTTCAAAAAACTAAAACTAGAAATCTCATTTGACAGAGCTATTGCTGTTCTAGGTAACTTCCCAGAAGAATTAGTCATCCTATTACACTGACATATGCACACATATGTTTATAACAGCACAATTCATAATAGATAAATTTTAGAAACAGCATATATGTCCATCAACAGATGATTGAAGAAAATGTACTTGCAAACAATGAAAGGCTACTCTGCCATCAAGACAAACTTGAGTGATTTGTAAGAAAATGGATGCGCCTTAAGACTATCATTTTCAGTGAAATAAATCAGACACTCAAGCTGAAATACCACATAATTTCTCTTATATGAGAATCCTAAATTACAAATAAAGAACAAAATAAAAGCTAATAGGAAGTAGGGCAATAGCTCTCAAAGGGAAGTGGGCACAAGAGATGGAGGGTGGGGGAGGGAGGGAAAGGAAGAGGATGAAAGAACTGAGAGGTGTCACGCACATGCGCCAACCCACACAATGGCACAGTCATTATGTACTGCAAATTATGCCCTAATTAAAAAAAGAAAAAAAAGAAAAAATTCCATAGTACATGAAATAAAACAAGCTGAAAGAACAAAGAATACTTTAAAAGCAAGTACATTTGGGTACTCAAAATGTTAATTGCTTTTTAAAAAGAAGAGATTATGAAGCATAAACATTTGGGCAGGAAAAAGAACCAATTATAACTCTCGGAAATGAAAATATTGCTGATGGAATTTGTTTTTAAAAACTTAATAAGTAGTATTTCTAGCTAAATTTGATAAACTCTATACATATTTTCCTCTATATTCTGTGCCATTAAAATAATGGGAAAATAATTTTTTAAAAGCATAGTGAAGGATGCCAAAAAAATTTTTGAATTTAGGATGTAGTTACATTTATTAGAGCAGAAAAAGCAGAATGTGACTCCAACATTCCCTAGATTCACTTTCTCCATGCCCTATTTTCTGCTCAAGAATGTAAACTGTAAGAACCTCGTAAACGAGCTTCTTGCCCTCTGTCTTTTTATCAGGTTTAAGTATGAGAGAGGCCAATAGTAGAGGGTAGAAGGAGGTGAATTTTCAGTACTTATTCCCTGGTTCAAACTATATACAGATCACTTTACACTGACCAAGACTATTGACAAGGGGTCCTAATTTCTCTTGCAATATTCTCATTTTCTAGGGTCTAGTAACCACTTTGGAAGTTAAGAAAATAAGGAAATAGAGGAAAGAAATAATCAAAGAAAAATTAAAAGAAGATTATTGTTGCCTCGAATAATCAAGAAAAAATTTAAATTAAGAGAAAGAAAAAACATCATTCTAAAACCAGCAAAAATAAAGATTTGCTTTCAGGACAAGCCACATCATGATTATTAAGATAATCAAAGAAAAAATTAAAAAAAGATTATTCTTGCCTTGAATAATCAAGAAAAATTTAAAAATTAAAAGAAGGAAAGGCCATCTTTCTAAAACAGCAAGAATAAAGATCTATTTTTAAGGCAAGCCACATCATATATAAAGAGGATACCCGTCTCCTCCACCACACTTGGAAGGAAAATTAGTTATACTTACCATTTTTTATCCTTTTAAAATTATATTTTTGATACATAATTACGTTCATCTTGGGGAACTGGTACATATGAACACCACATTTGAATCATTTTACTTCTCCTTCCCCTCTCCACCATCTCATCTCCCATCCTCTAAACCCCTTCCCATCTCACTAAAATCTACCTCCCTGTTTCCAATGTCCATATGCCACTTTTCTCTTTAAACTATTTATATTTTGGCTTTCTCATATAAAAGAAAACATGATATTCAACTTTCTGTGCCTGATTTATTTCACATAGCATTATGGTTTCAAAGTGCATCCATTTTCATTACAAATGACTTAAATGTATCCTTCTGCGGGAATGCGTAGGACTCCACTGTGTGTGAATATCACATTTTCTTGATCAATTAATCTGTCGATGGCTCTTCATACCACTTTCAAAATCTAGGTATTGGGAATATAAACACAGGTGTGCATAGATGACTGCAATCTGATGTCTGTAGGTGACGGGAAGGCTGCTGTTTCCATCGCGGGCGCCCTCTCCTGATCTGCTTGCCCTGAGGGAAGCTGGCAGCCATGTCAGGAGGCAACCCTCTGACCAGGCATGGAGGCAGTGCCTGCTAACAAGCACAAATGAGTTTGGGAAGTGCTAGTATTTCTTTTTCATAGTTTACATTTTCTCTTTCTCCTGATATTAAGCATTGCAATTATATTTAAAATTATTTTAGATTAATCTCAAAAACCTCAATAGGCTGTTTTATCCTACATATGTTTAGGATAAAGTTTAATTTGTAGTTAACTATGGCAACAGGTTAACCACAATAGCTAATAATTATTAAACAAACATTGCATGAGGCCGATGTTTATGACTAAGATCCTGTACTGGTCCCCAAAAGACTGAACCAAAAATCAAAATGGAGTCATCAATGCTAAGTACCACATTCACCAAATAGAAACTAAATTGTTATCAGATCTTCCCCCAAGAGTTAGGTGACAGAGATAGCAGTTAATTTCCCAAACAGGCCCATTTCACTTGCCACAACAATGAAGTCCCTTCTGCTTTAATTCTTATATTAAAAGGTTACCTGAAGTAACTCAGTGTTAACTCTTCAGTTAGTTTTCTATTGTTCTGTCTCCCAGTCCTTGCTTTCTAAGGACAGTAATTTTGAAATGACCAGTAGGCTTTTGATTCTTTGTTTCTTTTGGTTTTTTCAGACCTTGTCTATCAAACCACCTTCTTACCTGAATATGGTGGCACACACCTGCAATCCTAACACTTTGGGAGGCTGAGTCAGGAGGATCACAAGTTTCAACCTACCTGGGAAACATAGAGACTTAGACAACATTTTAAAGAGGAAACTGAGGACTCAGTTCAGTTTGAAGGCTCCGTGTTCAATCCCCAGTACCATGGTGGTGAGAGGGGTGTCTTCTGCTCCCTATCAGAACACTTGTTTTACTTTATGGAGTGAGGTGTTGCTATATTCTAAAATCTAAAATAAAGCCAACTACATTGCTGTGATTTTTGCCCTTTGACACAACAAAGTAGAACAATTAGAACAGTATATTGTAATAGAAGTTAAGTAAATATTCTCTCTTTCTCTCTCTCCCTCTCTCATCAAGACAAATATTAATATTTTCAGACCACATTTGATGAGATGATCGGTAACTGAAACCATACAAAGTAAAACCAAGAATGAAGGTTGAGGGAAAACACTATAAATCTTTGCATCTTCAATTAGCACCTTTTAATCTCTCTTTTTAAAAATCATCCCAATGTATTTTCAACAAATAAACAGCTATCAACATTCACCATAGTCTTAATCCATTCCTTGATGCTGGAGTGTATCAGAAAATGCCATACTAAAATACAACCCTTTGGCATATAGATTGTTATAACCTAAAGTCAGCTGAGGACCAGCAGTTGCAGGGAAAGTGCTTTACCTATCCTGATTGCCTAGAAACATAAGTTTTCCCCATTAGAAAGGAAATTTGCACTTACACACGTTTGTAAAGTGTCTCTGTTCTAAGAGATCTCCTGATTACTTTCTGGAGACAACAGTTATTATCTGGTCAGCAGCCTCTTGAGTCTCATTTCTTGGAGAAATTCCCATGCATAAGTACATAATTAAACAATTTATCTTTTCTTAATATGTCTCTTGTTAGTTTAATACTCCTGGCCCCAGCCAGAAAACCCAGAAGTGCAAAATGATAAAGTAATTTCCTTCCCTACAACTTCCAGTGAGGCATTAACAGAAAGTAAAAGCCCATCTTGAAGTTCTCATGTGGAATTATTCTCCTGAATGTTTTTCATTTCTACTCAAAAGCTTTTTCTTTACCTGGTATTGTCTGCTACTCATAGTTCTTTCAAAATAAATTGTGGGCAATTTCTGGCAACCCGAAGGCATGGGGGTTTTCATATATTGTCCTTACCATAATACTATTTTATGTAAGGACTCCTTGGAAACTGAAAGCAAGGGTATCTGTTATATATTTTCTTGTAGAAAATTTATCAAAATATGTATTTTCCTGTAGAAAATTTATCAAAGTACTAATGAGTATAGTACTTCTGAAAAACATTCTCAACTCATTCAGTAAGCATATATTGTGTACCTACTATACACCACAAACTTCTCAGTCCCGTCAATAGAAAGCCATAGGGAAGAAAATATCCCTTTACACAATTTAGTTTCATCAGCTGGATTCTGCAAATTAGACTGACATAAGACAGATTAACAAGAAAGAATCAAAGAGAATTGTATTACTGAGCTTCCTGGGGAAATACACAAGCACATTCAAGAATAATTCAAAGGTGTGGTTAGAATGTTGGCTGATACCATCTTAACCAAAGAGCAATGTTTTGTAGAGAACTGACAAGGTCTTCTAGTCCAGGTTTGCAAGGGAAAAGATAAAATACAGGATATATAATTTATTGGATTTTATAATATTTACCCAAAGAGTCAAATGCAAAAGACTGTGGTACATTTAGTCCACACACTAGAGACCCAAAGAATCCAGCTGAGGGCCTGGATCCCACAGCAGTGTCCTAATGAGTCCAGCTGAAGACCTAGAGCCCCTGGCAACGTCTTTCATGAGTCCAGCTGGAGGCCTAGAGCCCACGACAGTGTCTCATGCAAGTCTTTATCAAGAATCTGCACTGGGAAGGCCCAAAGGTCAGTGGTGGATGTCAGAAAGTCTGCACCAGTGGGATGAAGGAAGCATCTGTGCCAGCAGGCTGAAGGATCTGCACTGGAGCCAGGAAGCAACACTCCAAGTAAGGGCCAGAGCTCCCCAGAAAAGTACTACAACCATCCTCAGCAACAACGAGGAGCTGAGCTCCTCCAATAATGAGAATAGCTGAGTTCATATCAATAAGCCAGTGGGATCTGCTTCTCCAGAAGAATCAACAGCACTACCTCTTCCTCTCCAGTTCTCCTTTTTACATTATTGGCAGCAATCCTCAGGTGGGCCTTCTACATCCAGCGCCATGCTGATTCAGTTCAGTTGGGTGTTACAAGTTAACCATCAGTTGTCACTCCACCACTTCAGGTTAGGGGACTTTGAGCTTCTAAGGCCAGCAAATTATATGAACATAAACCTATGAGGGAAATTTGGAAGAGAAGAGCAGGTTAGTAATGATTGATATGTAGGTTTCTCTCTTAAGGAGATGATCCAAGTTGATATGTGTCTAGAGTCATGCTGGAATTAAGACTCACTGTTCTTTGGGAAAAGAGAAGATGGTCACAGAGTTTTCAAGTATCTGCTTCTTTTCATTGCCTTTGGGTCGAAATATCCCTGTATCGAAGTAGCATGCTTGAGGATACCATTCCCTGAACCCCACTTGAAGCAATTGAGAAGAATATAATCACGGAACTCAGTTTAGAGTCCAAAAAGAAGCGATTCACATTTAAAAGGAACATGGCCCCATTGACAGTCATACCTGGGCATCATCCAGAAACTGATACTGCTTAGTAAAGAGGCTGCTTGTATATAATTACAGGAAATGAATCAGTAAGCAATCAGACAAGAAATTTTCCTCTCTGCAAAGATAAGTATCACCAGGTTCCAACTGGAATTCAGCCACTTGGTGATTTATATGACTGACAAACAGCTTCTGTGTATGGCTAGAATCACTGTCTTGTTTCTGCAAGGAGTGTCACCAGGTTCCATCTGGAGTTCAGCCACTTGGTGATTTATATGACTGACAAACAGCTTCTGTGTATGGCTAAAATCACTGTCTCATTTCTGCAAATGTATGGGGCACCAAACTAACTTCTCCTTTGTGTCATAGGAAGGGAGAACGTTCAGAGTCAGTTAACATAATGAAGAATCTCCAAAACTATGACTGGCTAGGACTTGGAGAAAAATTAAAGTTTCAAGAGGTCTCACAGGTACAAAAAGTAATAAGAGAGTTGTAATCTGCCCCTCATGGATAGTGGCATGGCCTCATCATTTTTCTATGTGGATGTCAGCAGAGACCATCTGATGTCGTGAATTCAAGACCATCTGATGTCTTGAATACAGATATTCTCTTGTCTGGCACCATCTTTAATAGACTGTTCCCAACAAAGTAATACTTTAATAAAGTTTTCCTCGACATTAAATTAAAGGATGCTCTACCTAATGGGCAAATCTCAAGTGCACAGACAGGCATCTGGAATAATTTTATATGGTCAAGAGCTGATTATTTTTGCCCAAGTTACCTATATAAATTTAAAATAGGGTTTGCCCTCCACTATTAAATTTAGGAAAATCAAAAACATAAAGGAAAAGTCCTCTATCTCCTGTTCTAAATTCGCTGGCTGGATCTGTCAATCAGAGTAGTAAACAATAATTAACAAAAGAAAAAAGTTTTAGCTTTATGTTTATGCAGGAAAGTTTCACCAAGAAATGAGACAAATGACTGGATGATGGGACGTGAACGGCATCTTAAGCTAAACAACAGAAGAAAAGGGTTTGGAGCTTCTGTGCAAGAGAGGCAAGTTATGGAAGGTTAAAAAAGAGGCAGTCTTGTTATGCAGAAAACACTCTCTCAGTTGTCTCTGAAAGAAGGAAGTAGCTCTCTTTGCACTACAAACACATTTACAAATAGGAACTTCTTTTATAGATATAAATTTCCATTGCAAACGTTAGAATTTATCATGTATTTTTAGGCAAGTAGAAGGAAGTAAAAACCTTTCCCAGCATCTGTTGGTTCTCATATATTTAGGTTACAATAATCGTTTTGCCAGAAGCATCTTCTGGGGTAGCATATCCTGGTACCCCTCAGCATCCTGCCTTCCATATGTCTTTGGGAGACAGCCAGTGGCCTTCGGTTCTTGCTTCCTTAATTGAGACCTGATATTCATTCCCTATTGTGAATGTCTTTATATTATCTGCTTCTAGATCTTTCATGGTAAACTTCTCTACATATGGGACAAAAAGCATCAAGTTATAAAATTTCATATGTTAACAGGAAGCTTTGTCTTGGGAGCACTGATACTCTACATAGTCAAGAGTCAGGTTTAACGAAGTCCACCTCCAGACTTTCATTCATTTAGTAAAAATTAAACCTTAATTGTTGTTTCCTAGCTATTGCTAGTTTCTGCTAAGTATGACACATTTTATTTATAAGCTTGAGTGTAAATAATCTTGCCCTACAATTTCAACTTTTTTGCATCCCATCAGAGAGTATAGATAATAGAACTTATTCTTTACAGTCCTAAGTCTAGCAGACTATCAATATAATGTCATCCCTTAGAGAATATTTATTGAAAAGTCTCAACAGGCCAAGACTTTTATAAATAGAGAGCATAGGAAAGAGTAGCAAATGGATCCAAGATCACTTTTACAAAGTTGGTTATTTGTTTCATGGAAAAATGAATCTTGGAAGCAGGTTATTTTGCTCCGGTAACACTCTCTAATGCTAGTTTGTACTGATAAAAAAAAGAAGAGTGCAAACGTAAATATAGCATTTAAAATCTAACTCTACTTCAATACTTTCATTTGTTTGTTTGTTTGTTTGCTTGTTATTAGACTCTTCTATAGAGGAAATCTTGTCTTGTTCAGGTAAATTCTAAAGAGCTACATTTTCTATATTTGTGTTAATAGACTGAAAGTAGTTTCATAACTTTTAAAAGTCAGTACTCCTACATGATCCTATTTCAGGTCTAAAAAGCAGTCTATGTAGACATGAGACTCAAAATGGAGGTGTTGAGTTCACACATTTGTAGAGCTCTAAAACCAAAAGTCATCATGAAAATCAAATTTGAATAAAAGAATTTTTTTTCAAAGTAATTCATTTTCACATTGTGATTATCACAATGTCCTGTACCCAATTCTGAGTCTCCAAGAATGCTTTCTAAAGAAATTGTTTCATGTCTGTGTGTATTAGTCACCTTTCCACTGCATGCACAATTTAAAGGAGAAAATGATTAATCTGGCTTACAGTTTCAGAGTCTTAAATCCATGGTTGGCTACTTCTGAGGCAGAGACATCATGGTGGAAAGGCACAGTGGAGAAAAGCTGCTCAAATCATGGCAGCCAGGAAGCAGAGTGAAAAGGAAAGACCTCAGAAAACTTGTACCTCTCCAAGGTGTTCCCAGTGACCCACTTCCTCCAAACAGGTCTCACCTTCTAAAGGCCCATTCAACTATGAACTTACGGATGCACAAATCCATTGATGAGGTTAACCCCATCACAATCCAAGCACCTCCCTAAGCATCTCTTCATCCAGTCAAGTCAATAATCAAGAGTAACCAACACACTGTGCCCATCCAAGGTGGTAAATATAAACATTAGCAATGAGCAATGTATTACTAAATTGAAACCATTTTCAAAACTAAGGTGATAAACCTGAAATGATGTTGTAATTGTCTTCTAAAACACACAACCATATTATACTTGCAATTTTATTTTCCATATAAAATGTGTAACATGACTGAGAAGCAGGGCCAACGTCAAGTGTTATTCTCACTGCCTGGCCTGTCTTCCTCTTCCCCCTCTTTCTCTTTCCTCTTCTTGAGATACTCCAGGCCTTCAGTTAACTGAAGTATGTACTTTTTTCCTCAAGGGCAAGTATTTCCAAGTTTTTTTTACATAGGGTCTCACATAAATATTCATAGCCAGGCGGGGTGGCGCTCACCTTTAATCCCAGCACTTGGGAGGTTGAGATAGGAGGAGCATTGTGAGTTCAAGGCTGGCCTGAGCTACATAGTGTGATCCTGCCTCAAAAAACTAGGGCTGGGAGTTTGATGCAATGGCTTACGTGCCTGTCTGGCTGGTATGAAGTTGTGAGTTCAATCCCTGATGCTTCAAAATAAATAAATAAATAAACAAACAAACATTCAGTGTACATCAATGCAAAATGAAGAAAAATGGAAATATTTACTGCTCCTATTATTTTGCCTTTTCAAAGCCAACTTTATTTAACAGCAAACAGTATTGACGTCAAAAGGTAGCAATTCTAGAGACAGATATATTGAATAAATAATTTTGACATGTACTATGAATCAGAGTTGTAATATAAGACTATGGACACTCACTGGGAAAAATAAAGATCTTATGCTGGAAACTACAAGATGGTTCCACTGATGAGGTAGCAGCTGAGGAACCGTGCAGGCTGGTGCTGCTCAACCAGGGAGTGGAAGGAGGAGGAGCCGCCTCAGGAGGCCCCTGTGGAACCCACCAAATGTCAAGGTTTTGGAGTCTGCATCCAGGATGCGCATGAAAATGAGACAACGTTATGGAACCGTGATCCAACTGGTGGGCAAGGACACAAACCGAGTATGTCTGGTTAGCACAGCCAACTTTAGGCAAGGCAGCAAAGGCTCATGGTAAACTCATGCAGCGCTGCCAGTATTGGATTCTGTGATGTGGATGGAGGAGAGAAGGCCTGCAGAGGCTGCAGCGGGCCGCTGGGTTTCACTGCAAAGGCCTCCATCCATATCTTGAGCAGTGGTGCAAGGCCTCTGCTGGTGAGCTCAGGAAGTTCCTCCAGTAGCCAGCAGGGTGCCTTTTCTGCAAGCCCCCTTCCTCCTGGGCCAACAAGCCCATCCAGTCACCTCCTGGCAGGTCCAGCTTGCTTGGAGCTCGTGCGTCCTGTCAGACCCGATCAATAAGGACAACTTGGAGCACTGCGAGAGTAAGCACCTCCCGGTGCAGGTAACAGGTGGCAGAGATGGCTGACTACTGTAGGTCCCTGGCCTATGCCACACCCTCGTCTGGGAACATGACCGCTTCCTGAGTACATGCAAGCCACCAGATGCTTCGAGGGCCACCTGCCTCTAACACAGAGCCCAGGAAGCACGGTACCTTGTGATCATGAGTGTCATGGGCATCAGGCACATGCCCTGTAAGGACAACTTCAGTGCTGACCTCAACGTCCTAGAGATCATGACCTCCCCCTGCTGTCATCCCCACCTCCAGCCCAGGTCCCGTCAGCCTGTGAAAGCTGCCTTCCTCCTGCTGTAGACTACAAAGAAAAAAAAAAATAGAGTGAGGTTTGAGCTCTAGCCCTCTGACTCCAAATCTTATACTCTGTTGTGACTGTGTCTGGGTATCTCCCCCAAAGCCTAGCAAGGTCATGAGGGGTGGGCCTTTTGAAGGTGGCTGAGTCTAGTGTTTGTTATTGGTTCATTGTCCTGCTCTGGGATTGGCGGTGTGAGTGCTGCACCCACCCAGGGGTGGGGAGCTGGCACACTGTGGCTGGGAGGGAAGAAGGCCTGCTTTCCCCATTTACCTTTTTGCTCTTGTCACTTGCACCTACCACGAACAGCTGCCCCTTAGCCACGTCACCCTGCCTTGGAGCCAGTTGAGTATGGACTGAGACCTCCAAAAACTGAGCGAAATAAACCTTTCCTTCCCTAATTTTGGATGTCAGGTGTTTTGTTTCAGCAAGGAGAGAAAAGTAACTGAAACATACTCTAATCATCATTCTTTCCTTATGATGGGTATAACTTGTCTTAGTTGGAGCACACCTTGTAAAATCCAGAGTGGCATAATTCTTCAAATACAATGACTCGGAGAATAAAATCAATTTATTTGTTACTCCTTTCTCTCATCTGCCAGTAGAGGGAGTAAAAATTCCTCATAACAGTTCAAATTCCAAAAAGAAATCCTGAGAATGAATAGAATTACACAGGGTCTTCAGTCCTATATTTCTGTAAATTAGGAACTTGAAATGACGGAGGTTGAGTAGTAAATAGCTGTTTCCTGGCTGCTTAATGGAAAAGCAGGGTAAATAAACTGAACTCCTTCTAGGGCGTAGCTCATTTTTACCCCCACTAAGTTTGGAGTCAACGTTAAGCTTTCCTTTTAATGAATGCTATGTTTCCTTCTAACCCACTGGTTGTCATGTGAAGCGTTTTAGAAAGCCAGCCTCAGTTTCTTACAAGGAAAGTAGATGAATTCTACTTTAAGATAAATTTTTGCCTGGCTACAATAAAATAATTGATGACACAATTCCCTAACGTGAAAATAATTTTAGAAGTTAATGCACTGCACAGATTAGGATTAATGTTAACAAAAGAAACTTTGAGAACCAAAAGAAAGCAACATTTCTCTTTAGATCTTCCAAGTACACAATAACATTTTTATGCAATAGCTATATATTTTAATTTGAATATATAAAAAGAATTTCAAATATTGAAATGGACTGGAAATTGATTCAAATTACATATGGTCATAGATCTCTGTGTATCTATTTTATACATTAATTTTTAATATATTTCACCTGAAAGGCCAGACCTGTCACTGTTCATTCTCACTCTCACCTGGTCTACTTTCTTTTTCTGGTAACCACAGAAATAGGAGGGCTACTTTAGCCTCTAGACTCATGTTGGGTATTCTAGCCCAGATTTTTATTAGAGAAATTAATGGTAGTTAATTTCTAGATACTGAATCAAATATGAATGAATCATACTCAAACTCTCATTTTGTTATTTTTTCTCCCTAGATAGTGTTCTCTTGGTTAAAAAGGCTGTGGGAAGCCAAAGTAGGGTGTACAGTAAGTCTTTAGTATTTTTGAGTTCCTGGAACCCAGCAAACCCCAGTGGCACCAATAGTGGCTGCAATCTAGCTGTCAGAGAGAATCAGACCAATTGGGCAACTCCAAGGTTGTCCTTATATGGAAAGCACAACTTCAGCTTGCCTGGGCATTTTTAACTTGGGGCTAACCTGTTCTCCTTTTGCCATTCAGGGCTCACAACACTTCCCTCCAGCATGCCATATTACACCAACTCCATGGTAGGAAGAGAAAAGAGAAACACTGATGGAGGCCAGTTCTATCATTTCTTTACTTCTCCAATTTACACCTCTATCCTTGGCTCTCTTGATGTTCAGTTATTACCTTTCTTAAGAAATTATAGGGAGTGAAACAAACTCAAACTCTTTCCAAAGAAGAAGCTATTAATAAAGACACACACACACATCGCATGCACACACACATGCAACACACTACACACTACACACACAGAGTAGATTAACACTAGTTGATCACAGTCCTCCTTGTTGCCGAACTCAGCTGTATCTGCAAAATTCATCTCAGCATAGCATCCCAGGCAGACAGATAAATGAGGCTTGCCATTCAAGATAAAGCTTATTTACCACCCCTCATATTGAAGAGGAAAAGAGCTGGATACTAAAGTGGCAAAAATGGGTTTTATTTAAAGGCTACTACAATATAGGAAAACAGACTTGAGTATAGAACTGAGCTCAGTTTGAATACAACTAGAATTTTAACCAAAGGGCAGGATGGGAGTTGGTTTCAGTGAATGGAAAATTGGTGAGAAGAAGTATCTAGAGTAGGAGGATTCTTGTCAAACTAACTTAACAAAATTCTTGCTGATAGGGGCAGGATAGGGTGATCAAATATCAAATGCAGAACATTCTTTTGTAAGGGAAGGAAAATATCCTTCTACCCTTCAGTGTTCTAAGTTGGGGTCACTGTAACAAAGAGAAAAATATATTTCTTTCTACTCTTTGAGATTCTAGGCTTGAGACCCTGTTACAAAAGACAGACTGACAAGTCAAAAGCATACGAATTTATGTATTACAACTTGTATTATGAGATCTTCCATAAGGAAATGAAGACCCAAAGTAGAAGTTAAATCTTAGTGATTTTATGCTAGTCCTAAAGAAGAGTACAAAGTTGCAGGGAAACGTGGCAGGCACAGAGCAGTAAACTGGAAGAAGTTTAGCAAGGTCATTTCATTTCAATTTCTCTCAGCACCTTTTGGTCTTAAAGATAAGGAAGATGCTTTCTCACAGGCATAAGATGGCACCTGTCACACGAGGGTCTGAAGACCTGCTTAGGAGAAGCTCAGAAAATCCTTTCTATAGCTGCTGCCTCACAGATTATGTCAACTTCAAAAAGTCAATATGCCAAAGGGCCAAGTGTGGGGATAGTGAACTCAACCCTGTCACTCTCCAAACTTATGTAGTAGAATTCATGTTACAACTGCGCCACCAGAGAGGGTCCTGGCAGGGTCCTAAACCCATCGTACCCATAGAATTAAGATGCAGGCTTGCTGTCTCCTGTTGCAGATAAAGAATTTTTATGATGTGTCAGTAGGACACAGAAAAGGATTTATTAGGCAGAAATTTAAGGTATGCACTCAAAGAAATAGGATGCAGGCCCTTGAGAGAGGTGCATTATGATCCAGGGCTGGATATATTTATGGGGCTTGGTGAGTGTCTTCAGGGTGGGTGATCTATTCATAGTATCCGTCCTTGAGGAGAGAGAAAATGCAGTCTACAGGTGAAAAGAGGTGGTCTGTTTGTGGGTGAAATGGGCCAATTTGCAGGAGATGGGGAGCTGCACAGGATTACTGTGTCTTGGGAGAAGAGAAAAAAAAATAAAGTGGGCTTGAGTAACTTCAGTGTCCTTAAGCTAAATTTTTTACAGTTCACTTTTTAAATTCCAATTTTTCTTGTCTCCTTTCTATCTATCTTTGTATTTTCTATCCTGTCTCAACTGGATTCAGTAAAGATGATCACAGAAACTCAAAGTCAAGGCCTGGTCAAAAACGGGACTAAAGGAGCCTAAGGTAAAACTGGAATTTAGAGGTTATAACTCTCAGGAGCAAGGAAACTGCAAATAACCCTAAACAACCCATCTGTGGATCTAAACAGACAAAATCAGATGCACAAATAGCTATTTCTAATACCAGGCAATTCTGGGATCTTGGTGTTCAGAACAAGATACCACGACATTTGGTGTTTGGGCAGGCTAAGTATTTGGAACTGAGAAAGATATGGAGCGTTACAGAAGTGGATCTCTCCGATCTCTCCCCTTTCTCTCTGCCACCCTCTCTCCCCTAAAGCAAATTGTGGAAACTAGAATTCCCTTTCGCTGGAACAAGTCATAAGGGCTAAGAAAGTCACTTTATGAGCGCCACTGAAAGCTCTCATATGACAGATAACCTGCCCCGACCTGAAGAGAAAGAATGTAATGAAAGGCCACAGAGAAGAATCTGAACACAGGCCTTACCGAGATCCCACCGCAGCTTATGATCATCACACTATACTTCCCTTTTGTCCCTCATGCTCCTCCTCTAGTACCCACTTCGTGCATTGCACCTGCATAGCCTTTCTTGGCTTTGGGGTCTGCATTTCTGAAGGCTTCTGTTCATATAAAACTAGTTAAGCAAATTTTTAATATTTTTCTCTTATTAATCTGTCTTTTACTATGGAGTATCAGCCATGAATCTTATACTGAGTGAGGAAAAGACATTACTTTTTCTCCCCTACACAACTCAAGGTTTAAATGGGTACATTGAAAAGAAAAAAAAAAGAAAAAAACCCCACAAAATCATATAGTTAAATTTCAAACATATAGAAACAATATTGAACAAGCATTTTATAATTTCTTCCAGAAGACAAAACTATTGGTAACTAAAAACACAGTCGTTGAATTACAAAACTTTATTTTAA
>RJWM01012995.1:0-54724 GCA_004363535.1 Dasyprocta punctata | reverse complement strand
TTTTTTTTTTTTTTTTCCCTACCTTCCTTCCTCGGTTCCCCTTATAGTACCTCTTATTGTTTTCTAACTAAATATCCTTACCAATTGGCCAAATATAGTCAAACGAGATAGTATTGAAAAACCAATTCAATGATTCTTTGATCACGCCATTATCCCTCTTATGACTGAACTAGCTGCTATGAGTGTTCAAGGCTGGTTTATTCCAACTTCCCAGTTCTCCGTGTGGCTTCCCTCTTGGAGGCACTCTGGTCTCGGGGTGGACGGCCTTTCCACGGACAAGCTCTCCCTGTGTAACGCTTCCAGAACAGCCTTTCTCTCCAGTGCTCTCCCTTCTGTCATTTTAGCACTTATTAGTATCTGACAAATCATATTTTTATTTGCATATGCTCTGTCTTCATTAAAATACTGGCCCCTTGAGAATAGGTCATTGTCCGTTTTGTTCACTGCTGAATTTCCAGAACCTACCAGGGTCTGGCAGTAGTGGGCACCTCCTAAATGTTAAGCAAACAAATGAGTGGTTCTGCTGATATGATATGATAAGACACCAAGACCATTCCTTCCCCAAGACTGTGGCAAAAACATGGATGTGGACACAAATTAATAAACACGTAACACGTGTATAAGCCAGTTACTGGTTGTTGCCATTGGGAAAATTCTACAGACCTGTTTAAAGCTGGACTATCACATTATGTCTAGGACTCCCTGCTTCGCAAGGTGAGCCTCCTGGTACTGGCTCAGCAGAACTGTGCAGTGACCACACAGCAATCAGCTTGAAGAGTGCCCACTGCTTTGCCAAATGAAGGGAGAATATCTGATAGATATTTTCCTTAGAATAGAAAGGTTTTCTGCTTTGAAATATTCCTGGAGAAAAAAAAAAAGCTGGGAGTCATTAAAAGTTTTAAAGGCTCGAGTTGAATAATTCAGGTTAAGTAAGAAAAATATTAACTTCTAAAAAATGACTTCTACTTTCATCCACCTTGAGTTTTATTTGTTGTCAAGGTGATATGAGCACAAAGGAATAACTTTAGAAGGGGAAGAAATCCGGAATACCATTCTGCTGGAATGGCAACTCTTCAGTGTGGCCTAAGTTTCTTGCCCATCTTAGTCTGCATGCACGGTTTTAGACAACCAAGCGAGACTGTGTCTTCCGGGGACACTCAGCTGGTAGGTGACAGCGGCTCACTCTGCGGGAGGTGGTGGCTCAGTGTCAGCCTCTGAACTCATGGTCCATCTTAGGGTACACAAGCTATTTCCACTGTGCCTGTACTGCAATCACCTTTTCATCGCCAACATCTGAATGGCTATTCCTGGAAAGGAAGGGGATACGCGTGGAGATGCCCACCCTGTATGGTCCAGACCTGGAGCTGAGTGCTGCTATTCACCATGTCTGTTATGGATTAAAAACTGGTTGGCAACTGAATTAAATCAGCATGGTGCTGCATGTAGATGGCCCAGCTGAGGAAAGTTGCCAACATAAAAAGAGATGTGGAAAGGAAGAGTGAGGCATTGTGGGTTCTTCTAAGTGTTGTTGTTTGGAGCCATTGGTTTTCCTGGAGGAGCTTGTCATGCTGGCTTCCCCAGTATGAATTTGGCCATTATTTTCAGAGAAGCTCAGGACCTTGTCACTGAGAGTGGCTGCAGTTCACTTTGGGGGAGCTCTGGTCCTTAGGTTGAGCATTGCTTCCTGGCTCCAGAGGGGAAGATGTGTGCTGTTTAATCTCCAGGAGAAGCTTGTCATGCTGGCTTCCTGACACGTACTCAACTTTTCTCATCGTCAGAGGAGCTCGGGACCTCATTGTCACTGAGAATGGCTGTGGTACTTTTCAGAGGAGCCCTGGTCCTTATCTTGAGTGTCATTTCTCAGTTCCAGTGTAGGACCCTTGACCTAGTGGCACAGCTCCTGCACCCCTCTGCACAGACTTTCTAGCTTCCACCACTGACCCCTGGGCCTTCCCAGCGCAGATCTGTAAAACTGACTTGCATGAGTCCTTGTCGTGGGCACTAGACCTCTACTTGGACTTGTTGGAGGCATTGTCATGGGCTCTAGGTCTTCAGCTGGACTCATGCAGGACATTCCTGTGGGATCCAGGCCCTTGGCTGAATTTTCTAGGTCTTTAGTGTTGTGGACAGATTTCCTACACTTTCTTGTATTTAACTCTGGGTGACAATCATAAAATAGTATTAAAAATTCTGTGTCCTGTATGTAATCATTCTCCTTGTAATCCCTGACTACAACAATGTCTGTCCTGATGGAGCTCAAAGTCAATTAGGAAAGACCAGCAAGAGAATAGACAATTAGGGAACAGAGAAAAAGGCCATGTAATTTCTTAATAAATATAAACTGTCATCATTATGGTATCTCTTTCATTCTCCTTGACCAAGTTCAGTATATTGCATGTGCTAAATACGTGCTTATTTATGATAAGAAGAAATAATCTAATTGTGTTAGCCTCAGAAGGGTCCCACTTGTGCATGTCGGTACTGCCCCACCACAGAACTCCTGCTAAGGCCCTGGGGCTGTGCGTTTGTGTCACTTCCTTGGCCCCTCTATGCTGTGTTCCTCAAGGAAGGGATGGTGCCATGCTCATCTTAGCATCCCTGGTCCCCAGTCGAGGGCCTGGCATCTGGTCATCAGTTCAGCAACGTTACAAATCTGAGGAAACCTCAGGACTCAAGACTGAGTGAAGCTGCCTATTCCTACTCTCACTCCAGGAAAAGAGAAAGGTAACACGTGTGACCAAAGGCATATGGATTTTCTCCATGCCCCTGCTCAGGAAAACACTCTGAAAAATGGCCCGTGATGGAGGCTGATGGGCATCTGGAGAACTCTTTCCCTTCGTCTGAACTCTGTCTTTTTTCTTACTTTACACTTTTCTCTCCACACTTTCAGCTCTGATGTCTAACTGTAAAGTCTTATGCTTGCCTCACAAAGCTGTGTGACAGAATTTTCTTTTAATTAGTGCCTTCATAATAGCAACAATAATTCTAATCATTAATAAGTTGCTCACCCCACTTAGGAACAAACACAAATGGCAAGAAGTCAATGTTAATTTTAAAACACATGTAAACAAGAATCCAGGAAGGCCAAACACAGTAACCTTTTGGCATGATTAATGGCAAAGAACACATTCTGCCAGGTCTGAGAAGCAAAGGCTCCAGAAACTGCAACCATTACCTCCATTCACACTTCCCATCATGGAAGTCAGTTAATTACCAGGGAGTGATTCTTAAAGCTCTGTTTTCCTTAAATACAATATAATGCTTCATGTCCATCTGGCCGCAAGCCCATGCTATTTCTGCACACAGTGGGTGTTATGTATTTCTTTCCTTTACTCTCTCTTTTCTTTCCTCTTTTTTTCCTTCCTCCCTCCTTCCTTCTTGCTTTCCTTTTGTAGTACTGGAGATTGAACCCAGGGAATACTGAGCTACATATACAACCTTAAAAATCTTTTATTTTTTTTAAATTTTGAGGCAGGGTCTTACTAAATTGTCCAGGCTGTGCTTGAGCTTGTGATCCTCCTGCCTCAGCTTTCTTAGTAGCCAAATTTACAAGTGTAAGTGGCTAACTCCAATATATTTTTGTTAAGTGAATGAATAATCAAATCTCAAAGATGTTCTGGCAGCTTTCCTAGGAAGAAATATAACCCTCATGATTCAGAACATCATGAAGACAGTTGGTCAGTTCTCAAATGTCAAACTGACCCAGTGGTCACCAAAAATACCGAGGGTCTGAATATTCATTTATCAATTTCTAAATTCCATGTACATTCTGATAGACCTTAATCCAATCACATCACAGATCATCAAGGTAGCAGACTTCTGACTAAATGCTGCTGCCTAAAATCACAGTGCCCATGTGCCTTTATCCTCATGGTACAGTGGGTGCTCTGTGATCAGGGAAAAGGACGTTTAACTTCTTCAGGCTGTGATTCTCACTTTGTGGGTGGCCCTGCACGTTCCTCTCAGTTCCCCAGTCCGGGAAATGGTTGTGGCTACAACTTCTCCACTCAGCAGCACAGTGACACCCACAGGTCCCGATATGGCCTGGGGCCACCCCGTCTCCCTCTCCTCCGGTTCCATCGCACAGCACCGGGGTGTACAGCTGGGACCGACATGCAGCACCGGCCCTTGTGACAGACCCAGGGTGTCTGCGATCATTTCCTCTACTGCCTTTCATATCACTGAACTGGAACGATCAGGCCTGCCAAGAGTGAGGGCCCTGGATGAAAGGCCAGTGCATTAAGACGGAGGGTAATTGCCAGGTTCTGAGTTGCTGACATTAATCGTTTCACCAAAAGAAGACAGCAGAGTCCCTGTCTCTCTTGCTCTCTCCGTCTCTCCCTTTTTGTCTTATTGCCAACACACACGAGTTGTGGAGAGGGGGATAAAACCACCACCAACAAGCTTTGCTAATTAAAAGTAATATGCTTTCTTTTTTTTTCTTTTTTGCAATTTGATAACACAAAACACTTACTTGGGGGCCACAAGGGGAAACAAACTGAGACAGATAAAAAATGTTTTGTGTTCATCCAAGCACAACTACGTTAATGCGTATTATCCCATTAATGTGCATCAACATCGGGAACTGGCTCACCAATGCAAGCAAGAAGCATACACTTATCATCATTTGATAACATGTTTAATGACAGATTGACGGGAGATTTGCAAATGTGAACTGGCATCAGTGTTGCTAACTTCAGCTTCTGCCGCCGCCTCTGCTATGCCAGCATATTTATGTGCATAATTTGATTTCTCAGCCACACTGTTAGTACATTTTTAATATTAACTATGCACGAACAGACAGCCGAACTTAAGTTGCACTGATGGTTGGAGTTCATTAGATTGAAAAAGATGGGCATGCGTGACTAAGATGGAGGTGGCGGTCCAGCATCCGAGAAGCAATGCTGAAGAGACCCACTCCCTTCTCCGCAAGCCCAGGCTGCGCGCTCCACGCTGTCGGAGGTGGCGAAGCTCTTAGGAACGAAGGAAGAAGTGGAGGGAAAACAGGAAGGCCCAGCCTGAGGCATTTGGCCAGGAACTTCACAGAGCCCTGGGGACTGCCAGACCTTGTTTGCTTTCCTAAATGCCACCTCCTTTCACCCAAACCCACCAAGACACCTCTCAAGTCCCCTTTGCTTTCTAGAGTCAACTGCAGGGAGCAGGCAAGCAGTGACTCCTATTCATTCCTTGTCAGCCTGGGCCGCTGTCCACCTGCTTGGGGAAACCTTCCCTCCAGGGAGACAGGGTGTCTCTGTCTATCTGGAGAGGCCACCAGTCTGTTCTTGGATTTTTTTTCCCCATCACCAAACATCTGCGAGACCCAGATGAGTGGCTTCCCTTGCGCACCTGCACTTCTCCATCTGTAGTATGTGCATGAGGGTACCCTTGACTTCCCAGCATGGTGGGGTTTAAAGAATCGAGAAGTGCTAAATCCTGTGCTGCCTGACCATTTTTAGGGCTCAGCAAGACTGCACTTCCTCACAAGGACCCTCCTGACCACCCATGTAAAGCAGTCTTCCTGGTCTCTGTCCCTTGTCACTGCTTCTTGGCACTTAGGAGCACAGAAATGACCTTTGCTGGCGATTGTCTTCTCTGCCATTACCAACCAGCCCAGAAGCTCCCTGAGGACAGAGGCATGCCTCTTCCTTTCCCTGGAACCCAGGGCCTGGCGCTGTCCCTGTACAGTTTGCATTTAAGACGATCTGCTGACTGAGCGGGGAGGACGAAGACTGCACAGGTCGGTGCCTTCGTACTATTGGGGCCTACAAATCAGGATGCAGCACAGTTGGCTCCATTCAGGGGGTGCTGAGTGATTCGAGTTCATTTTGAATCCTTAGTCTCAGGCAATAGGTATATATTGCATACTCAAGCCACACCGGTGACTGGACATGTATTGCTTCTGCTACTAATTTGCTCGTTTTGCCACATTCTATCACAGGAGGTCACTCCATGCTATCAGCTATAGCGCCTGGATGTTAGGATCTAAGCTGACCTGCTGTGAAAGTCTCACTGTGGAGGGGCTCTGGGGAAAGCGGCACTGCTGCATTCCTGGTTTCAGGGAGTGCGTTCATCTCAGGAAGTTTTTGAGGAGTGTGTAATATGCGTCGGGTCAACCGGAGGTCTTCAAGGAGCTTCCTGGGAAAGAGGGAGGCATATTCACATGCACGCAGCCCACAGTCGCGGCCCATTTTTGCACACAACAGCCAGAGTCACCTGTAGAAATGCCAGCTGGGTGATGCCGCTTCCCTGTTTAAAACCCTTTAGTGTACTGAAAAACTATAACTAATCACTGTTTCTTGTACAATTGGGTCTGGGCTCTTTTCAACCTTGCTCTCTTAGAAATTCAATGACCCTGGCCTTCTTTTGGTTTCTCCCGGCTCGAACTGGCCCCAGGGCCTTTCCACTTGTATTTTCTGTCTGAAGCCCCCTTCTGATTTATTTCAGGACTATGTCTCTCAAAGAAGTCTTCCTGGATCAACTAAAGTAAACTGGCACCACTGCTACTCAGACCCTCCATACTCTATTACCTGCGTGGGATCTGAAATGATCTCGTTTACTTGTCACCTCTTGTCTCCCACTTCCAAGTGGAATGCAAGATCCCTGCTGCGATGAGAAATTCTATTCTGTTCACTGCTCTATCCTTGGAGCTTAGTGCAGTGCCAGACAGAAGAAAGAACATATATAAGTTAGTATCACACAACTATAAATTTTATAAAGGAAGCAAACAACAACAACAAAAAGGTATTGAGACATGAGAGACCTGAATTGCTCGAGAAATAATGCACAAGTCAAATCTAGCCTGTCATCCGTTTTGTAAAGACTATAAACTTGTGAATAGTTTTTGCATTTTTAAATGGTTAGGGAAAAAATATCAAAAGAATGGTACTTTATGACCTATGAAAATTAAGTTTCAGTGTCTGGTGAAGGAGTTTTACCGGACTGCCATTCATCTCCATAGGCTCTGCCTTTACACTGCAAGGGTAAACAGGAGAGGATGACAAAGATATGTGGGCAAGATGCTGAAAGTATTTACTGTCTGGTCCTTTTCAGGAAAAGTTTGATGATTTCTGATTCAGGTAAGGGATTCAGGGAAGAGTCCTTAACACAGATGATGCTTATATTGAGATTTACAAGAGGAGAATGATTAACACGCCAGGGCGCCGTGAGAACAGTGGCTTTCCTTGTCATTTTAGAAATGGAAACATGGGCAGATGTCAGAAGAGGGGAAAGGTGGCCGAGGTCCAGCTTTGATGAGATGAAGTGGAGTCAGGGTCATTTCCCACCCAAGCACTTGGACATCACAGCCCCTCTGAGCACACCTGTCTCAGTCCCAGAAGTACACGCTGACGCTAAACTATTGCCATGGGAACGACTGAATCCGGGCCAAAGACAGCGCCCCATTAGCCTACCATGGGGCGTTGCTTCAACATCTGTGCCCCGACAGGCCATTTAAGCCAAGTCTGATCTGACTCGCACCGTAGGGAAGTAGGTGCTCTTTCCTGGAGGGACTCCTGAATTGGTGTGTGTAAATCTGGAGCTGGTCCGTGCACTCTTGGCACTTGCCCAAACGTGAAGGCAACCAGAAGAAAGCACAGCTGAGACGAAGAAAGATCAATCTCTTTTGAAACCAGAATTCCTCTATGCCTAAAGTCAACTCTATCCTTGCATGAGCTGATAAAATCTTTGCTTTACTTAGCTACGTTTGCCTTGGTTCACAGTCAGTCATAAACAAGAGATTTTGATAAACATGGTTGAGAGTTAACGTGACCAACAGCTGAAACTACTGCTTCCAAAATAATCGTATGGCCAATCTGTTCGGAGTTAAGGAAGATACTAAGCTGAGTCAAGAGGTGGAGCTAATTTCTTGACAACCAGTCAGGGTACTTCCGCTGACATACTTCTCTTGATGTGGCAGAGATAACTGGGTTGATGTCGTCTACCTCTTTAAGTGATCTCAGCAGTCGGATGAGGTTCTTGGCCACCTCTGGCTTTCTCAGTTTTGAACCTCCCCTGCTTCTGCTTCTGTCCTCACCTGCTGTTTATCCTTTCTCATGGATTATCTGGATGAGCCAGCCGTCTTGGCTCAACTTGACTTTGTGTAGGTAAGCTGGCTCTCCTGACACAGCTCACACACCTTTGTGCACCTTCTTCAGGCCGCCTGGGTTTGAATCCAGGTTCCACTACTCACTAGTGGTAAGAACAAATGTCCTCGTCTCTGACAAGACACAGTTTCCTCATCTGTAAAATGAAGGGAACTGTCTGTTTTCTGCACTTCATGGAGAGAGATAAAAGAGAAAACCCAGGTAAAGCTTCAAGCTGGTGGTTCTCAGTCCTGAGCATGCAAACTATGTGTAGCACACCCAGGAAGTGAGGTTTTGTGCTGAAAGCAATGGTGATCCCTGGACCAGCATCACTGTTAAAATCTAGCAGAATGTCAGGAATCTGAATCATCTCAATTGAGCGCTCTGAGGAAGGGACCCAGTCCTCTGGAATAAACAGGCCCCCCAGGTGCTTCTGAAACATGCTCAGGACTAAGAACCACCGGCTTAACACATTCCCCAGATTTTCTTTTATCTCTCTCCACGAAGTCCAGAAAACAGACAGTTCCCCTCACTTTACAGATGAGGAAACTGTGACAGAGGTGAGGACATTTGTTCTTACCACCAGTAAGCAGTGGAACCTGGATTCAAACCCAGGCAGACTGATCCACATTTCTCTCTAATGATCCCCAATGAGAGTGGACAAATCCACCCAGTGCCGTGTTCCTAAGCAGGTGTCTGCCTCATATTCCCTTGGCTGGCAGACACATTGCCACAGAATGACTCCATCCACTCACTACCCTCAGATCCTACTGAGCTTTAGGACAATATCTCAACCTCCAAGCAACTTTCCACTTAAAAAAGAAAAATCTCACCTTTAGCCAAACCTCAGCTTAGGTCCTCCGGGGTCCTGGCGAGTGTACTAGGAAACTTGTGAACAACAGCTTGCAAATTCCTTTCCTGAAAATCCCCTCTACCCTCCTAAGCCCCCTTTTTTGTGCACTGCATTTCCTCCCAGTGAAAGCTGTGTGGTTACAGATGCCACATTGCCTGCTGAGATTTATAGGCAATTATTAATGTTCAGTTAGAATTCCCCATTTCAGATGTGAAAATGGCTCATAATATTCAACACAAAGGCCTCACTACAGTAATATATAATTTAAAAATTAACTTGAGGACAGAGGAGACTGCATTTTTGAACTAGGAAGTTAGAGAATCAGAGGTCAAAGCTTGATAAGGTGAGCTCAAGAAACTGGATGAGTTATTAAGCAAATGTCTCTGTTACATGTGTCTGTGACTCCAGAGCATTTCCAGTGTCTTCCAGTTCACTTGTGCTTGTCAAAGTGCAGGCATGCAAATGGTATATTTTTATTAGGGTATTTTTTCCCATTGTTAGGAATGTTCTCTAATTCCTGACATAGACCTTTCCAATATAAAACATTTTGCTGTCAGAAAGCAAGCAAAGCAAGGGAAACAAAAAAAATCAATGCTTAAGCTCCAGCAGAGGGCCAACAGACCTACATGGCAAGACCAAAGTAAGCTTATTGGAGACATAGCATCACTGACTCTGGATGGAAAAGGATCCAAAGACCTTTGGGCAGGAATATGCAACATGCTCAAGTTTAGGGAAAGGGACAGAGCCTGTGATGGGGATAGAGAAAAAGAGACAGGGAAAGAGAAAATGAGCTAGCGAGGAAGGAATAATGGGTCATGTTTTGCTTGTGTAATGCCTGAGACACTTTAGTGCTTGCACTGGTTCAACCCTTCCTGGCCTTGTGACCAAGTCACTGTTGCTGCTCTGCTCCAGCATCAAGTGGTTACAATTACGGATTGCAAATTTATTGACATTTGACATCTACGTCAGCTTTCCCCTGATCAACAGAACTCTCTGCCGCCAAACAGAATAATTATGGAAGATTTCAGCAGGCATGGGAATGCCAAAAAGGTCATTAAATCATTTTGAAAAAACAATGTGTTCCTCCATTTCATCTCACCAGTAAATCTTCTGCAGAAGTTGGGACCACCTAGTGTGGAATCTCAGGGCGTGGGGTGGGTAAATTACAGAAAAGAGGGGAATAAAATTAGGATTGAGACATGGGGAAGCAAGCACATGGAAACCTTTGAATTTCATAATTCTTGTAGAAGCATAAAGATAGTGGTTTACTTTTTTGCAAAGGCTTCTTCTTGGGAAGGGGGCAGTAACAGCATGTTTAGGAGCTAGGGCTGGTCCCAGGAAGGGGAAGAAGGAATTGCATCTCGCCTCTCTGATCCGGTCTGAAGACATGAAGCTGATAGGATCTGTCCTCCTGTGCATACTTTCCTTGTCTGACATCCCTTCTTCTTCCGAGACACACATGGTCCTCAGTAACTCAGGATTCTCTTGCATCTGCTTATTCTTCCCACATTCACAGCCTCCCCAGCAACCCACAGCACCACTATTTGTCCACCAGCTCTCACTGGCTTCTCGCTTTTTGACTGTCCTTGTCTATTTCACACTCAGTGCCCGGGTGAAAGTGGAAGTGGCCACTTGTCTGTATAAATACTACTGGTGACTTCTCACTGAGCTGAGGACAAAAGCAACCAAGTTGTAAGAATGTTCAACAAAGCCCTGACTTGTCCCATTCCTACACCCTAGTCTCATGTGCCACCCCTCCATTCCAGTATGTGTCGATGACCTTTCTCTGACTCAAACACATCCACCCTTTTCCTGTTGCTCTTGCATGGGATAATCTCCCTCCACTTGACACGTGCTTGGTTCTTTTCCAACCATCTGTCTTGCTCTCCTGACCCTTGTAAGAGGTGACCATGGCACAGCCGCCTGTACTATATTTCCTCCATTCTCAGAAATCACCACTTACATTTACATGGTCAAACACGTTAATCATCCTGTATCCTCTCACTAAGACCTGAGATCTGTGTTATCCTCTGGCTTCTAGAAAGTTCTTTAAGAGTATTATTAGGTAAAGCAAAGACTGAAGGTATCTGACCCTCCTGCCACTGCAGAACACAGGTTCACTCACCTGGAAGCACTTACTCACCCTCTCCCAGGGCATTTACACCTCAGGAAAAGACATTTCTCAACCAAGACACACAAACCCTGTGACACAGCAGTCGTCGTCTGGACAAATCATCTGTACAGGGCGCTGAAAATGTTTCACCCTTCCCCGTACTTCCCTGGACTTTGCAAAGCTTGCCAGTTGCTTCCCTGGGTGGCTCTCAGGTGCTGAGTGCTGCGTAAAGTGTTTTACATACTTTGTCTACTTGAGCTGTCTCGCTGAGGAATGACAGATATCACTGTCACTTCACACAAGGGGAATGTCAAAAGGAAGTTATGATCACCTCCAAAATATTGCCCCTCCCTCCTATTCTTTCCCTCCTTCTCTTTCTTCCTTCCAATATTTAGAATCTGTGTTCTAGGGAATGCGACGCTGAGCCCATCAGATAGAATCCCTGCCCTCCTGGAGCTTAGAGGCAGATGTGAGATTAACAACCAGGGAAAACTCGAGTCTTGGGTTAGAGTGCACTGCTCCATTCAGTTCCCACGCCTGCAGAGTCAGCACCATGGAAATGATGCCCCAGCAGCTCAGCGAAGCAAGCCTCTGCTGAACATCTGTGTCCGTGAGGCTGAAACCATGTTTTGGTTCTAACTAGGCCACTACATGTAGATCCACCAGCCTCTGCTTGCTCCGTTTCTTCTCTCTGTCCTCTTCTGTCCCAAACTGGGCTCTAATCATGCTGAATCAAACCAGGCACATTTTCTGGAGGGCACCACACCCGCTCTCACTTCCAGGCTTGTTCCTTCTCTCCACAGCGCTCTTCCCCCATTCTCCACCTGGTTGGTGCCCCATCAGTTCCAGACTCAGCCTCGACCTCACTGCCTTTGGAGGCACTTTCATGCCACCCCTCACCCTGCGCTGGCTCAGTACTCGCCGTGGACCAGCACAGGTTTCGCCTTGGTAGCTTCGGACTTTCTGCAGCGGTTGGCTGTAAACGAACATTCTGCAGCACAAACTCCACACAGCTCACCCTTGTGATCCCAGTACCAGCCACAGACCGCAGCACATAAAAGCCATCACTGTGTAACAATGTCCCACACCCATCTTTTCCCAGTGGAGGTCCCTGGACAGGAAAATGTCACTTACAGCTGTCAATACCGTCAGGATTAAACCTGTTAAGACATCTTCACCCAACCTCAATTTTAGGGTGCTGCATTTTAATAACCTTATGAGGATAGCTCTTGTTAACCGAGCAGTTTTATGTGCCTGATACTTGTCCACACAGGCACTGTGCAGGCCTGCTCTGACTTTATCCTTATACATCATGCTAGGTCAGCCTTTGGGCAGCCTCATGACAGAAGAGGCAGCTGAGGTACAGAGAGTGATGTGACCTGACTCACCCACTGACTCAGCTGCAGGATGTTTCCTGCTCAGGATTTCTAGGCGTCAGGAGCTCCCCATCTCCTGGGGCAGCAGCAAAAGCCTGCCCTCC
Organism: Dasyprocta punctata; assembly: GCA_004363535.1. Taxonomy (NCBI): domain Eukaryota; kingdom Metazoa; phylum Chordata; class Mammalia; order Rodentia; family Dasyproctidae; genus Dasyprocta; species Dasyprocta punctata. The sequence continues at coordinate 42,197 of RJWM01012995.1, read as the reverse complement.
ATCCACCAAGGCCTCCCTTCTCTCATCATCTCACACTGCCGGGATGGAAAGGTCCTGATTGGTTCTTTGACTTCTAAGCCAGAGCAAGAGACTATCCAATAGGGATCCATCTCCATGGTTACAGCACACAAGAGAATCTAAACGAAGGCAGCAAAGGGGGAAGTGGAGGCTCCAGCAAAATGGGGGGAGGAGGGAGTCATAAACAATTAAACATGACAAAATCCCCTAGTGAACAAAAATAGAATTATTTGACTGTGAAATCAAGTAATGCAGCATTGAAAATAACACAACCTGAAACATCGTTTTTTTTTTTTTTTTTCTCATCCATGAAAAAAAAAATACCAGATAAAACCATGCACATTTAAAGTGTCAGTTTGCTGGAGGGTCTGAGCTATAGAAAGTTGTCTGCATCCAAGATTTGGGTTTTAAGGTTTTTAAAGATTTTTTTCCACCTTTTTGTGTTCATTCATCTCTCCTCTGAGAGTAACTTGCATGTTCTCATCTCAAACTTTGGCAAGAATTTGACCAAGAGATACTAGAAGGATGCTGAGAGAAGTTTTGCCAAAATTCTGACTTGAGGCCAATAATTTGTCTATACTTGATTGCTGGTTCTACCACTTCGTAGTGGTTTGGCCTTGCTGGTCACCTCAATTCACTGCAGGCTTATTCCTTCACCTGTAAGCTGGGCACCATCACAATTCTTTCTTCAGAGTTTAGGAGCCAGATTACATGATCCAGCATGTTAGGCTTCATTGGTCTGTCTGGAGGCAAGGACTGGGCTCTGGGCTTTTATACTGACCAAAGAACTGGCTAAGGGGGTCCAGGGGCAGCCACTTAGGCCCTGAGGGTGCTCTGCATGTGTAGGCACAGCAGCTCCAGGGGCAGGCAGGGTGGGAGGGAGAGGGTGTGGTCCACAGGGGACAGTTGCAGGTATCTCCATTCAAAGGACAGGGTGGGGGACAAGGATGCAGTATCAAGGATTCAAGTGCATCTCTACTGTGTCCCCTGCTGCTGGATTTTACTGTGGCTGCTTACTGATTTCCACCCTAACAGAAAAATTCCTGTTGACTCCAAGTCAAATCCGTGGAAAATAATAGATTCCATTTAGCTCTCAGAGGTGATGTTAAAATACATCAAATGATTTTGTAAAAAAAAGTATCAGAAGAAATAGAGCTCAACAAATGTTAGTCCTCTGTCAATGTCAGTGAAAACAAAGACAGGAGTGATAACGAACCCTGGGCTAGGCATCCTTCTGAGCACTGTCATTGCCATATTTAATCAACATCACCACCACAATATCATCTGAACATCAGATGGACATTATCATCATCATCACCATCATCACCATCACCATCATCATCATCTGAAAGGAAAATTCTGGTACCAATCTTCCCAAGCGCGGCCCAGCCACTGGTGGATCTGCACTGTAACAACTGGAATACTTCAGGGTAGGCTGTCATGGAGAGGACGTGAGAAGGAAGGAAATGGCAGGTTAATCCCATAGCCTGTCCATTCTCGGGGCCATGCTTTTTTTTCCCCCCCGGAGCTGTTTTAGATAAATCTGTACTCATACTCTTCTTATTTATCTAAATAAAATGGCACAATCCATCCCACATCTTGATTTAAGCCCTAAGCAAACAATGCGGGGTGGGGGTTGAGGCAGGCGATCAGGGTGGGGGAACAGAGAAGGAAAGCAAAGTTCAAGCACCTGCTTTGTGTGCTAGATCCAGCACTAACATCCCCTGTCTTACCTAATCCTGACCTCAGGCCAAGCGTGAGGAAAGGAACCACAGGGCCATTAAATGCCATCCTCTCCACGCCAGGCTGTTTTATGTATCTGGATGTAGATTTCTATGAGCTTTTGCAGTATCACTGGAAGGTTAGCATCATTAACCGCATTTTAAGGATAAGGAAACCGAAGCTCAGAAAGAGCCAATGACTTGACCAGGTCCTGTTCACAAGTAGTAGCGCTAGGATCTGAACTCAGGTCTGAGTACTGAGCTCTCTGAGTCAAGACGGGCAGCAGCTCGGACTCACCGAGCACTTAATATATTCCAGGTGGTGGATGTGGACTGACCGTTTGTCCTCAACAGGGACCGGTGAGGAAAGGTAGTTGATCTGCCTGACGCATGCACAGACTGAGGTTAGGGTAACACTGAGCAACTACCCAAGGTACATTTAAAAGTCATTATCCTTTGTTGTTCATTAATTGCTACATTAATTCTGAAGATAAAACACCTGAAGGCTAGCCCAACACTTATCCCAGGGGAAAGCGGAAGCAAAGTAGACATTCGAACCCTGGAAGACAAGCTCCACACCCCACGCACTTCCCACGAGCAGTACCAGAGTCCTGTTTCTAACCCAAGCTGTTGTCCGGCCTCACAGCCTTCTGTTGCTCCTGCTTGACTCCTTGCCTTGGATCGCCCTGTCTAGGCCCATGTTACCCCTGAGTCCCATAGTACAGAAGCATCTTAATTTCCCAGTTATAGGGAGCCACTCTTCTTGAGTTCCTTAGGGCTCAACACATCATAAAGAATCAGAAAAAATTCAAGTTCAGGTCTGTGTCTTGTACAAGCCTCCCTCATATTTTGCCTACAACATACATATCTGGGGTCTAAACTGAGAACACAGGAAGACATCCAAACGCCCTTCTCTCCCTTTACGGGAGCCTCCAGTTCAAATCCCATATCTTCTCCCCAGAAAACACTCCTCAGACAAACCAATTCCTTTGCACCCCTGAATCTGCAGCTTTCTGTCACTCAGAGGACGACAGGGCAGGGTTAAGACTGCAAGCGCTGATGGAATCTAATCCCAGCTTCGATATTTACCAGCTGAGAGACTGTGGACAAGCTCCCCGAGCTCTTACAACGCCAGTTTTCTTAGCTGCCCTCACAAAAGAATGGTCTTGTCATAAAAAGAACTACTGCAAAAAGTTGCTGGAGGAATTAAGTTGGACTATCAACCTCTTCTTGTTGACTGTGAACCTGGGGATTTTCCTTATATCTAAGCCTCAGTTTCCTTTTATATAAGATGGATGGATATCAATGATACTGTAAAATTGTTGAAAGTAGGAAGTGAATAGTACCTTTAAGGACCAAGCACAAGCCGAAATATTAGGAGAAACAGAGTAACTGGAGCCTCATTTCACACCTTCCTCTCTCAGTGTCCCCTCCAGCTCATCAACCTTCGCTTAGGCTCCTGTACTTGTCCCTGTTCTCACTCACCACAGGGCCTTGGCACACATAAGCCCCTCTGTAGAGATCATGGTATGGTTCCACCAAGTTAGCACCAAGTGGTCCTTCGCCTCCTTCCTCATGTCTCCTAACCTTCATTAGCGGGTCAGGGGCCTGGCGGAGACTTGCAGAGCGGTGAGTATTTCTCATTAGAGGTACTTCCCACCAGTGTGTTTCGATGCTATTTGTGTGATTATTGGACCACCACCAACATTCCATGCTTCACTGGAGCTCTGTGGGAGCAATAAATGTCACTGTTTGTCACTGTACTTCATCCCCCGATCTTGCTTAGGGTCTGTGACCAATCAGACCTTCAACAAATATTTACTGAATTAATAAAAAATAAAAGCTCACTATTATTACAGCCCTGTTGATGTGAGTAATGATTGTTAAAACTAGTTGTGATGAGAGAATGAGAACTGTTGCTGGTATGCTGGACAATTCACGGTAAATGGTTTCTTATTTGAGGTGAGACTGCGGAAGCTCAGTGAGAAGCCCAGATGCGTCAGCCTAGAATGGCAGGAGCTGTGGTGAGCGTGTGGTCAGAGCATCAGAACCCTGGGTTCAGCAGAGGATCAGAGCCCTGAGCATGGTAGAACTCGAGCCTGCAGTTACTTTGTCTCATTTATGACAAAGAATAATAATTTCTGGGGTGAAATTAAGCACACAAAACAAACTTCTTTCCATTTCCAGATTTCCTTTTTTGATACGCTCCTTTTGTGCCATTCTTCCCGTCATGCCTTTTCTGATTTCCTTCTACTCATCTTTTATGTCCTGGAAAATACACACTTCCTTAGGGACCCCTCTCTGACTCTGTGTCTTCTGCTACCCCCAAGCCTGGGAGTCTTAGTTACTATTCTGAGACAAAATATCCAGCACCTAAAGTTAAAGGAGTCTGCAGAGATTTCAATGCATAATTGGCTGGCTCCCAGGCAGTGTGGCATGGCAGAGAGGCATCAGAGAAGAAACAGCTCAGAGCAGGCAGCAAACAGCAAGATACACGCAACAAGTGACAAGCAACAGCCCTCTCTCGGTCCCTTAAGTCCTATTCAGGCTACTCATCTTTAGGGTGGGTAGCACTCACACCCAGGATGGGGCAGCATGAATTCTAGCATCGCACCATGAATCAATTCCAACATCCTTGATTCCAGCATCACACACTCTGGATCCAGCCACCTCCGAAAAGCCTCAACTATGATGGCATGAGGCTTCGGTGGGGACATCTAGACAGAAACTGTAACACTGGGTTAGACGTTTTTCCTCTGTGCTCTCTGAACTGGCAATAAACACAATCACTTACGGCTTACTCTGTTGCAGGTAAGCCAGTGACAAACACCTTTCCTGGATCTTTACTCTCAAATGGAGAGACAATAGTCTCAAGGGTCAGGAGCTCATATTTTTTGCTGTTATAACCTCCATGCCTCGTAGATATACAAGAGGTGCCTGATAAACACAGGAAGGAAAGAAAAGGGGGTGAAAGACATTTCTCTAGAATAGTTCTCTGTGCATCTCTGACCTGAAGAAGTCTTTCTGGATTTCTGCTGATGTGTGGGACATTCAAAATAAGGAAATATGAAAACATTTACTTGTGCATATGTAAGACCCCACTCTCTTTCCAAAATGACAGCAGGAAGTAAACAAAAGAAATCACCAGGTGAGCCAGAACTGTTTGTCTCCCACAAGCAGCAGAATGGTACTATTCTCAACAACTGAGTGTCAATCCCTTATAAACAGTAGGACGTCTTAAGAGGGAGCCTCAGAGATGGCATTCACTGCAGTGGTGCCTACTGAGGAACAGGAAAAGGGCCGCCAAGGCAAAGGGCTGGACCCTCGCAGGGAGGGGAGGTTTACTCTGCAGGGCCAGAAGGGGAAAGGAACACTGTTTTCCTATGAGTTACTCCGGCTAGCAACTCTGACTTCCTTTTCTACTCACATAAGGTGGGCCCTGCTGCCGGCTGGCCGTGGGCTCCCCAGGCCCTGCTCAGCCCCGACACTCCTCAGAGACGCCTCCTTCCCGGCCCTCGCAGCCTTGCGGTCCAGCCTTCATTTCCGAAAGTCTCCCCTTGCTCACCCCGCTGAGCCCCCTGGCTGCCCCTCACTTACATGAACCCAGCCCTCCGCTTCAGTACCTCGGAGCTGCTCTTCTTCTTTCTGGGGGAACACACTTCCCGTGGCGCTGCTCGGCTGATCTCAGCATCAGAGGGTGTTTTAAACCGTTTTCTGTTGTTATAACACAATGCCCAATGCTGGGTAAATTACTAAGAATTGCAGGGTACGTGACTGACGGCTCTGGAGGCTGGGAAGTGCAAACTAGAGGGGCTGAATGGGGTGAAGACTTTCACACTAGAGGAACTGTCATAACACACACTAGAGACCCCGCGTGGGACCAGAGAACAGAAAGAAGGCAGAGGCGGCCAAAGTCATCCTCTTCGTCAAGGACGTACTTTCGTGATCTCTGACCCACTACCGCGAGATCTCACTAACTCTCGCGATACCTGGCCAACTCCCAAGACAACACTCTCACTCCCGCGATATCTGACTGCCTCCCGCCATAAGTCACGTTTGGTCAGCCTGAACCACTGCTGTGTTAATTCGCTCTTACTGTAACAGGCTCACATCTGTATACCTGAACCACTTCCATGATCACTCACTCCCGTAATAAGTGACCTCCATAGCTCACACCAGTAATAACTGACCATAACTTACTCCCGTGATAACAAACTCATTCCCTCAATCTCAGCACTAATCCAAGTCGCCTTTCCAAAGCCTACCTCTTAATACTGCCCCAGAGGCAGTGAGATTTCAGCTGGTGGTCTGCACACTGGGAGACTGAGGTTGGAGGATCACAAGTTCAAACCCAGCCCGGACATTCTAGCAATTTAGCGACATTGTCTCCGAAAATAAAAGGGCTAGGGATGTAGCTGAATGTGAAGGCTCTGAATTCAATTCCCAGGACGGGAGGGTAAGAGGCAATGGGAGTTTTGGAGGCAACTTTCAAACCACAGCCTCTCAGGATCTTCTGAGCGAGGTCTTTCCTGAGCTCTCTGAAAACTAGTATTCTCGTTTCTGTCCCTTCGTTGTGACATTTTATACATTTGCTTGCCTGTCTCCCTGGTGACAAGAATCCAGCTCTTGGGACTTGCTTGTCCTGATTACACCCCTGAACTGCAGCAGATATACAAGAAGGGCTCACCATACAGAGGCTGAGTGGAGGAGAGGCAGCCTTTGCAAGAAGATTGGCATGTGTCTTACAGCAATCACTGGGGGCCAACTTCACCAAGAGAAATCTGGCTAAGTCACAGTTCTCTGCCTACTGGCAACAATACTGGGTAGTTTGCAAAAGCACATCCAGGTATATGGACTAAAGTTGATATAACTTCAGAAATGGGGTGTCCCGCTTCCTTATCCAGAGATACTCAGATTCTCTTTGCAACAATTATAATTGAGGAATAGTGACACATATTTTTTAAAAATTAGTATGTTAAAACTTTGTGTGCTTCAGAGGCACTACACTTGGCAATGCTGAGTGTTCAGTGCACATACACACTGAAGTCAAGGGAGGTGTGGCCAGTCGGTGCAGTGTGAGGAGCAGCTCAGACTCCAGCACGTCCGGCAGAGAGTGGTAATCCTGCTACTTGCTGCTGGGGTCAGTGTGCAGCATCTGAAGCACCTTCTTTGAGCCTCGGCTTTCTCATCTCTGAAATGGGGATACTAGCTACTCTGTAGACTTGTGAGGTTTCGGCAAATATAGGTCTGAATGAGTTAGGTTTAGAGCCCAGGTATCATTTTGCCAACTGTACCAGCTCATGCCCTGAAGCGAGAGAAGTATCAGCAAAAGAAAGAAGAATCAGAGCATATCAGGGAGCAAGGCGATCAGCCTGTCCGTTTGTTGGAAATTTTTCTGGTCTCAGCTCCAAATTGCCAAAAAGTTCTCTGTCAAGTCCTGGGCAAATTTGGACCATGAGTATCTCACAGAGAGCCTGGCCTGCTTTCTCACTCCATTCAGCAGCAACTTGATGAAGTTACAAGAGCCAAGTACCATTTCCCAATAAGCAACCAAGCACTTTTCAGCAATTGGGGCTGGAGGGCTGAACGTAAGGACCAAGGTCCCAGGCCTGGTGGGACCAAATGGAGAAGAGAGGGGACAAAGAATACCAGGAAACTGTGATGGTGTCTCCATTTGGTTTGTCACAGATTCAGAGGCTGCAAATTGGTAGCTTAGGAGTTAAATCTTGTTTCTGACATACTTTGTTTACATTGAAAAGTGTTTCAAACAACACAAACTAAAAGCAAAACCAGATCAAAATACACCAATAAGAACTTCTCAGTTTAAACACTGGGTGTCTTCCCACAAAGAAAGGGATTTCCCAGTTCTCTGGAAAACTACTGAAGCTACACAAAGTCCCCAAGCTTTCATGTGCCACAGCCCCTGCCCATCCTGCTGGGCCCTTCGTGTTACCCACTGGCCTTGGAGCACTGGTATTTTTGACACCTGACATTTGAGCACACACTATTCACCATTCATAAATATTCTACAGTCTTTATCCTAAATATTAGTTTAAAAAAAACACATATATATATATTTACAGCTGCAGGGTATGGGTAGGTGAGGGATGACTACGTAGCAAATCAAAGTCGCCAACAATCCATTAAGATCTTGGTCATTTAGCACTGCACCAACAACTGAAAGATATCTGAGTTGTGATAGAACCATTTTTCATTTAATTACACAGCTAAAAGGTACCGAATCAGCACAATGGACACTCTCTGTGCCTACATCTATCATGTGCCACCTGCAAACAACAAAGAAAGCAATACGTGAATATTATAAAGGGAAAAAATCAAATCCAAACAATCACTTTCCACATAATGCAGGCATCCTGGGCTTTGGGTTCCCAGGGTTCTTTAAAACTACCCAATGTGACATGCGCCTTTGGCTGCTGGTACCCCTCTCCCCTGCCAGGTGAGCCTCCTGTAACATTTACATGAACTTTAATAGGGTGACATGACATGCACTGATTTTCAACAAACTCCTGATCTTCCAGAGAACAGCCAGGCAAAAAAGTGGCTGCACACCAAATCCTGTTCTATTTTGGTACCCTTAACGCATCCCTTTATCTCCGTGGCCTACATATCATTTAACAAACTGCCCTGCAATTCTTGCAGGGTGTGGCGTCCTGACTGATTTAAAATCCCCGCATTGCTAAAACTGCATTGTTCTTCATCAAGTTGAGTCATTTTTATGTGAAGTGTCAAGCTCCCTAACAAATAACTCCTGCCAGACAAATCAAGTTCCTCGTCGTAGAGCCGCGGCTAAATAGTTTATAGCTTTAATCTGCTCACCGAGGTGTGCAGTCTATGACAGTAATTATAAATGCAAGGAGAAATTATAGCTGAATGCTTTAACTGCATTAGGAGCCGTTTGATGAACAATCATGAGCGCCTGCTCATTTCCAACAATAGAGGGCAAGTTAGTGTCAGTGCATTAGAGAGATTTCAGTTCTGCATGGCTTTTTCTCCCATTTACCAGGGAATGTCACTTGTCTCCTATAAAGTAGAAAAAACGCATCGTGGAAAGCTTTAAACTTGATAGTTAAAAAAAAAAAAAGACAAAGAGAAACGCAGGAAGAAACTGTTTATCATTATGACTCCTATTTTTCTGTTTTGTTTGGCGGCAGGTTCGGTTTCAGATTAGCTCACTGAAGGTAACGCTTGTTTACTTACTAGGGGCCTTTAACAAATTCCTCCTCAAGCCCTTTCTGAGAAGCCTTTAGAAAGAAAGGCTTTCTTAAATGAAGGGCATGTTCAAAATCAGCCCAGGCAGCTGCTTCAGCCACTGCGTGTGTCCCTCCGCTAGATTCCATCCTCCGTCTGCATCTACCTAAGCTAATGACACAATTTAGCTCTTTTATTTTCCCCTCTTCACTTTCATGGAAAGACGTTTTTAATTTAGCTGAAGAATTACACAAATGTATTTTAAAGACATAAATCCATATAAAAAATATGAGCTAATTAAAACATCGCACTCCCTGTCGCTCATGGATTTTCAATTTAGTGAAAGAAAGAAAAAAAAAAAGAATTGCATCTGGTTAAATGAAAAGATGATACTGACGGCAGATTGGAGTAAATGAAAAATAATGTTACTCTATATTAAAAGCACCAAATTATACGCGTCAGGATAGAACATTCGGAAGTCTAAATGAGGGGGAAAGTGAATGGGGACTGATACGTGTTGACACGCATGGGAGTTAGGCCAGATCGCTGGGATCAAAAACAAACATCAAGAAAGGCAATGCGTTTGTTTCTTGCTGCTTGAGAAATGCCAGAGTCTGCTACTTGACCCTGTTTTCCTAATTCTCGTTTTGTTCCCTGAAATGAATTCCTAAGATTCAGGAGGATGTATCTATTTTCACTGGAATTTGGGTCAGGTCTTGCTTGGTTAGAAACAGTGTGGTAAATATACTTTCAGATTACCTGACCTACCAGGGAATTAAACAATGAAGAGTGCATGGATGCCTCAGGCCCCTCTGTTGCAACATAGTCACGTGCCACATGATGAATTTTTTTGGCCAGCGCTGGACTCCCTGTACCTTGGTGGCTTCATCAGATTCTATCAGTTGATGACCTCATGGCTGTCTAGATTGCACACTACGATGTTCACACAATAACGAAATCACATTGAGGACACAGCTCTCAGAATGTACCCCTGTCATTAAGTGATGCATAACTGTGGTTTGATTTACAATCAGAGCCACCAAGAGGCCCTGGGCGGCCTCAATTCTTATCCATGTGTTATAGCTTTTCCTCTGAGATGTTGGAGGCAGGTATTTGGTCCCAAACGATACTTAGAAACCCCAGGCAAGGAGGAGGGAACCAAGAAATAGAAGAAAGTCGGTGAGAGCCAGCCAGTGGGCTCAGATCCCACCTCCCTGCTTACTGCATGGTTCATGGGCAGATCAGGAAGCCTTCTGAGCTTTGGGTTACATGTGTGCAAAATGAGGACTATATGCATAGCCATCCTCGGCTTGTACAAAGAGGCCGAGGAGGGACAGTTTTGCTGTCACTGTTATTGCAACCAAATGGCAGGTTGAGATTTTCAAGGTGGCCACTTAGAGCTAGATCAGTCTGGGAAGACTGAATCCTACATCCTTTGGGCATGCTGCAGGGCGTGGAGAGAGCCTGTAAGACTGTCTACGACTTACTTTTTATGGGAGAGGGGTGAGCCCACTATGAGCGAGGCTCATGGTTGGAAAATAATTTCATTATTTATTTAATTTTTACAACCATCTCATGTTTCCATTTTACAGATAAGGAAGTGGGGCATGACTGATAGCTGGGTGAGTTGAGGTTCGAAGCCATCAATATGAACAGTCCTCTGAACTCACTCCTTCCTGTCTCTGCCCTTTCCAGGGTGGGGTGCAGGTTCCCTAGAGCTGTCCATCTGGGTGTCTGCCAGTATCCTCAAAGGCAGACTTTGTCCCGGTGATCAGTTTATTCCCTGGATTAGCATGGTCCTTGCCATGGGACTGCGATCTTCTAGATACATGATACTGAATAAGCAGGGCCTAGAGATTGGGGAACTTTGGGAAATTCGTAAAGAATTTTTCTGCCTCAATTTTTTTGTCCATAATGTGATGGAGTCAACCTCTATAGGGCCGTTGGTGAGAGTAAAGTGAAATAATGTTTGTGACAAGCTCGCTGTAAGACCTTGTGCAGTTTGCTATTATAATTGGCATAACTGCTGCTGCACCATTTATTAGGTCCCCATCGCTAAATAGAATCTGGTTGATGGGCAAACACAACTGATATTTGTTGAAAGCTGAAAGAAATATGGGGAAGGACAAAAGAGGGAAAGAGGGAAAAAAGAAAAGTGGGAAAGAAGAATGATTTAGTAAATGAAGAAATGGTTGCTATCTCTTATAGGCATTAATTAGTCCAGCATGTATGATGCTTCTAAGACTGCCATATAATCCACGCTGTTAGGGTTGCCAGAGTTAACAAATAAAAACACTGGACGCCAAGTTAAGATTGAATGTCAGATAAACAATTAATATTTTTAAAGTACAAATACAGCCTATGCAATATTTAGGACATGTTAATATTAAAAATACATTTGTTGTTTATTTGTTTTGAATGCAAGTTTAACTGGACATTCACCCTGCGTTTTCATCTGGCAGCCTTACAAATGTTTCAACCTGAGCGTTTATTTTTATCAAGCTGTCCATTAAAAAGGTGGCAGTGCATTGGACTAGAATACATTTCTGCCAACAATTTTAAGTTTAGGTGTGCTGTTAAACTTGTACACTATATTACATGATAATGACTATAATTTCAAGTCCTTATGCATTTTAGACTCAATGATTTACTCTTCGTTTAATTTCTATTATTTGAGAGCATGTGGCTTTTAAAGATATATAAAAATACATGTTGCAATTGTTTTAGATTACTTATGTCCTAAAATAGGGATGTACATTTCATATTTTCTAATGAATTTTTAATGAAAATTTGAATTCAACATTTGGCAGAAAATTCCACAGGATTTAAGATAGGTCCAAGAAAAGAAAGGGAATCCAGGTTAAAACTTCTGTCTTTTGGAAAACATAGATATGGTAAAGCTCCCAAAAATCCCATAATATCTTGACATGCTTTCTAAAACATTGCATCTGTTTATACAATTTGTGCCATCATGCATACCAACTAAGATGGTATCACTTTGTGACCATTTAGAAACATACTAGGCAAAATTGTAAGCAGTGGGTAAGACACCGTATAAATATTGTTCCAGTAGAGGGCCCCAGGCCTGGCGGTATTTGTTCCTAAGTGAACGAAGCATCAAGATACCACCTTTGCATGGACGAGGGAAACTTTCTGGCAGATTGATACACTTTTCCCATTAATGCAAACACACTCAGTGCCCACACCATTTTTTCTACACACTCAACACACGCACACGTCCATTGCTTTGAATGAGTCCTAAATCCTCAAGCATGACTTCCTGCAGGCCTCTTGGAATCATAGCATAATGGTGCTTACATAAGGCTTTGATAATGATAACACTGTAATATAGTGCTTTGAAGGGCCAAAGTAGAAATACTTACTCTGTACAAATGCAGAAAGATGTGAAAGTAGCTATCTTTCCTATGTATTTAACAAATACCTTTGTGTATGTTTTCCCAAATTATTGGAAATTATTTACTTTCATTTCCTAGAACAGATATCATACATTTCAGGTTGTGACTGAGGGTGGAGACAAGCTTCCTTTTTCTCCCTTCTCCCTATTTACATAATGCAGTTAAAAAAAATGATTACAAACCTAACAGGTGGAAAATTGGTTTTTATTAAAGCACAAAATAAACATTACCTATTTGTCTTCTTTACCATGGTTTGGATGCACTACTGTTGGATTTGAAGCATCATCCTTTTTTTTTTTAAGATATTCTATTTATATCCACCTCTCTTTTAAAAAAGCACCCAAAAAGCATAATAGCAAGTTACATAAAATTTAAAATGTTCTATAGCAAATAAATAGGCTGTTGCAGAGCCCCAAGCTCATGTGTAGATTCAATAGATGCATTTCAGCTTTTCTCTCAATGGGGTGAGCTGTACAAATCATGCTGGAAACCAAGAGATGAATCTACCAGTAACATTTAATTCTTGTGATAAAGACATGCAAGCAAAAAATATGGTTTTCATTTGGGTTCAAATCAGAAGCTTAGATCTCAGTAAGGGAGGAGTTCCAGATCAGATATTTCAACCTTTTGTTTCATTTTGGTCACACATTTCTCACACTCAGAAAAATCTCTCTGCCTCTGTGATGTGAGCCCAAAGCCATACAAATACCCCTCTCTACCTGGAACTTCGTGTCCAAACCTGTGTAACTTGATCAGAAAGTCAACTGCTTATAAGCAAAGGCATGGGCAATAGGGAATGTCAAGGGCTTGTCTATTAAGCAATCACTAGCTTCTTCTATCTTCTTGTGAATTAATCAAGAACAAATCTGTACTGCAGAATGACATAAACTGAACTGGTACGTGCAACAGGTTTAGTACACGTTTGGTCCTCATGTTGTGGTGGGGCCATGGGTGAAGGACAGCTTGACTATGTGTGAAGATCTGTAGCATCTGGGGGCATCGTGCTGGAAGGGAGAGAAAAGGAGGTAGAGGAAGTACAAAAAAGGAGATGAAAGATACTTGTTAAGATCCAGCCTTCCTTTTGCTCAGCGTTTGAGAATGGCTTGTGTTTCTAATCTGCCAAGGCGTTTGACCTTGGTGTCTGACCTTTTATCTGGAGTTGACACAGTTGGGCGTCAGTGATTATACAAGGTATGAACTTCTGTGGTACATGATGCAAACTGTCTTAAAACTATGGGACTCCACGTGCTTTGTACATAGGTATGCAGACAGCCGTTTGTTTCTTAATGTGAAATAAAATCTCAAGGGCATGCACTGTACCTATTTTTGCTAAAGATGGGCTCTGACATCAGTCTGCCCTAAAGAAAGCAAAAGATGAGAGAGGAAAATAGCCTTCTCTCTTTCATTTTAATGATCTGCAAAGAACAGTGTTTTTCTACCACCTCCTTAAGGACATGTGCTCTTTTGTAGGAAAATGAATGCAGGAAATGTAGGGAAGGAGGTGGAAGGTAGCAATTGCTAAAAGGTAAGCTGCGGAAAGCAATAATGTCATGTAAAAATGTAAAGACAACTTTAGTTATTTGTGAGCTGACTGAGAAATCTCTGTCCAGTGACTGCCCTTAGCAACAGTCCTGTCTTTATTCTGTTGCTCACCTTGGTACCACTCTAAGTCATTAGCATTGCTAAGGGACGGCAGGGTGGTGAAACGGAATGGTGAGAGAAGCTAGCACTTATTCATTACTATGAAGGGGAGCCTTGGCTGGAGCCCGGAGGTCGGAACTTGGGTAGTAAGGGAATCATGTATCATGAAGGCCTAGAAGCAACATCATCCGTGGACTTCATCTCTCTAAATCCATCTTACTCTAGTTCCCCACTCTACACTGGAGGACTTGAGAGCATGGTTAGACTTATTTATCATGTTCTGGTCTTTCATACCAATAAGTCTACGGCAGCAAGCTACTGTCCTGCTTGGCCTCGGGAGACATCAGCTGCCTCTAAGCAGACCCATCTCCTTTTAACCAGCTCCTCACAAGGCTGCTGTCGCCATCGCCTGGGAGCAAACCCATACCTGCGGAGCTATTCTTCATCCACGTCTGTTACAAACTGTGAATGGTGTTCGGGTGACTTGCTGTGCGTTTTGCTTAGGTGGAGTTTTACCGCGTGTTTGCTCACAAAAGTCCGACAGCACAACTTACACTTGAATTTAGAGTCTGTGTCCTCTTCGCCAGCTATTGTTTCCGGAGATCTCTGAGCCGACGACACCCGGGAGATCTCTTGCTCCACCTTGCTTTGCTGGTCCACGGCCATGCGGGTCATGTCCTTCATTTGGAAACCCAGGTGAGACTCTAAGTGACTGATGTAGGTGGAAGGGGTTCTGAACTGGGAAGCACAGTCACTGCAGTAAAAGATGGGGTGCCCCTTGTCCATGTTTTTCAGAAATTTTGTCCCACCTGTTTTCCTAAGCTGGTACTTGACATTCGCCAACCAGTGGCTGATAGTGGTCATGGAGAGTCCGGTAAACTTGGAGATTTGCATACGCTCTTGTGGGCCCAGGTCGGACAGCAGGTATTTGCCCTCGGATGTCTGGAAGAGGCTTGAGGCAAACTGGGCTTGCAGAATCAGAAGGTGCTGAGGGTTCCAGTTGGATTGCCGGCCTTTCCTTTTATGCAAAGTGGAGACCTCGCTGGAGACATCCTCAAAGCGTCTGACATCCATCTCCAGCTTCATGGGCGGAACCCTGGAGGAAGCAGCGGGCTTGGGAGTGGTTGCTTTTGGGAGGACCTTGACCATGTCGGCGATGTCAGACAGAGCATGCTTCTGAGGTGGGGATGTACAGGATTGTGCTTGCGAGGACTCGGCTTTCTTGCTTTTGGACTTGGTCAGGTCGATGGGTTGGTCGTTATTCTCAAACAGGTAGCGCCTGGACACACTAGCCGGCCTCGAGGAGGCAGGACTCAGAACTGGCTTGTCCATGACGCTGAGATTGGACTTGTGAAACATAGAAATTGTGCTTGAGCTTGGGCTGGAGCAGGAGGGAGAGCGCAAGGGCTCCGTGGCCTTGCCCAGGTGATTGTTCAAGACAGACTGCAGGGCGCTGAGCGGGTTGATGCACGGCAGGGCCGGAGTGGGACTGGCGAGGGCACATCCGTTACTCAGAGAGGACACGGGCTCCAAGGACTGTGGCTTCTCTTTCTCACTGCTCTCCTTTATCAGCTTGTCCTCTTCTTTCAGGGGACACAGCTCAGCCTTTTTGGATTCTGAGGGTGGTTCGCTTTTGGAGAAAGAGTCCCCCTCGCTGTAGCTGAACGATGATGCTTCTTCACGGGGACTTTCTTTCCCACACTCCTTCGCCACCTCATCTTTGTCCTCTGACTCCTTCTTAACTTGAGTGTATGGGGCCAGGTTTGTGGGCACGGACACGAGTGGCATAACTTTCCACTTCGGCGCAATTGGCCTTAACTTGTTGGTGAGGTTCGGTCGAATCTGCAGAACCTGGGACCCCATGGGCAGAGGGGGCTTGGTGCCCTCTGACAGCTGGTAGGCTGCGTGGATGCTCGGGTATGCGCTCCAGCTGGGAGCACCGTTTTGGGCTTTGTTGATGGCTGTGGTTACAGTATTTTCAAGTGACTTCAAAATGTCCCCTCCACCCTTTGAGCCATCTTCTAAATCCTCTTCTCTTAGATACTGGTATTTTATGGTAGGATCTAAAGGTTTCTGTAGAGGATCTTCATATTCCTCACTTTTCACGACTTTCTCTTCATTGTTGGCTTCCTCTGGTTTTTCCTTTTTACCCTCTTTCTTTAACTCAGTTGTGGAGGCAGCGCAGTCAGAGGTTGAGTTACTCGATGGCTTGGGAGCCAGAGAATCACTGTTTGGGGTCTCTGACAACGACTGCATTTTCTCCACTGCCAGCGGGTCTAACACCAGCTGCTTCCCTTTCTTGGAGGCAGAGCTGGTGACCTTTAGAAAGTGACCCGTCACCATCATGTGGGTGGTGAGCTGCTGCAAAGTGTCGTGGGAGCTTCCACACTCCATGCACTTTAAGATCTGGGACTTGCAGGCCTCAAACTGCCAGGTGTAGCTGGCACCATTCTGGTAGCCATAGCGGTTATTGGAGGACAACTGCAAGTTGGCATTCTTCTGAGAAGAAAAAGAATCCGCGAACGATCCGGTGGTGGAATCAGGGGAACAAGGCCGATTGACATCAAAAACACGCTTTTTCGCCGGAGTGACCATTTTCGATGAAATGGTTGGGACTGGCTCCTTCAAAGGCACTTTTTGGTAATGCTTTGTTTTTATCATATGGACGCTCAAATCTTGGAGAGAATCGAAGGAGTCCCCACAGAACATGCATTTCAGGACCTTTTGAGCATCCTCCTTGTCCATATCTTGGAAAGCCCTTTTCCGGGGCTTGGAATAACTCGTGGGTCTTAGCTTGTCCTTTTTGCGGTTGTCATCTTGGTAGTGGCCCGTTTCATTCATGTGCACAGTCAGCTCGACCAAGGTGTCATAGGCAGCGCTGCACTGCCGGCAGCGGAACCTGCTAGCCCCCGTGAACACCGTCCCACACATCTTGCTGCTCTGACGATACAGCTGGACTGAGCTGAAGAGGCTGGGTTTAGAGACAGATCTGGAAGGCAAGTTCTGCTGCAGGCTTTTGGATAGCGCATCCTGGTGCCAGTCAAAGTCACCCTTGTTGCTGCCGTTGCGGGTATCGCAGTTCCTCCTCTCGCTGTTGGACAGCTTGAAGCCAAGACCCAGGCCTGACCAGTAGGAATCAGACAGGATGTTGGCATAGACGGCGGTCATTTTATCCATGCAGTTGTGTGCTTCATGTGGAAGCTTGGGGTGCACGTTTGCTTTCTTGTCTGAGACATCTTGGCCACAGATGCTCTTGATGTCTGACACCTGGTCACTGGCATCACTCAGCAGAGACTCGTTCTCGGCATCCTGATTGGACAGATGACTTCCTGGAGAGTTCTGGCAGCTGAAATAGCCTTTCTGCTCTGGGCCTGTCTCTAGCTCCTCGTCTGTCCCTGTGTCATTGCTGCCCTGAAGTGGAGCTACTGAGCCACTGTCCTCCTCCTCCTCCTCTTCTTCTTTTATTTCCTCCTCTTCCTTCAGCTGTTCCTCCTGGGCATAGCCTGCAAGAGAAGGAGAAGAGATGAAATAACGCCAGTGGTTGCACATTCCATTCCAATGTCCCCACTGAGACTAAGAGCTTCCCATGCTAAACTGACCAGCAATTAGATCTACACATTTATGAAACTCAAGGCATGGAAACAGGGAAGAAGCCAAATGATGTCTTTTGTGACATGTACTGCTTTTTTTTTTTTTTTTTTTTGTAAATTGGCAAGTGTCATCATTCTCTCCAAATGACTAGCATCCCAAGTTAATAATTTTGTGTCCAAGAAATATCACTCCTTAATGATTCCTATAATGAGACAGTTGCTGGATTCATATGTATGGATTTCAGGAATTTCGGATTGAAACTCAAATCCTATGAAAGCAAAATAGGCCATGACACTGGTTGATATAAAAACCAAGATTTCATCCTTTACATCACGATGGTAAAATTTTCCAAAATTCTTGGGCATATTGGTGTGTATTCATGTGACTATATCAGTTGTTGAATACTGGGAAGAAATTTGGATGTGTAGCCAATATATTTTTGATAGGCAGTGTCTTTTTGTTGCAACATTTTTCATTGTAGAGAGTTGCACTGCAAGAAGAGAGATTATGGAGTATGCAAATAAAATCTTCCACTGATAGCCAAAAAATTATGTACAGTCAGGAAATATGATGATTTTAAAATAATTGCAAATGGTGTTAGAATGGAACATTTGGGGACCATCCTATTATTCTCCAGCAGGTTTATAAAGACCTTCTCAGACAGGGCTGAAAATGCCCTCTCAATCTGGTTCCTGTTGTTTCAAATGTGTTGTGATTTGTGAGAACCCATCATGAGATGCCAATTATACGTTTGATTTGTAGATGCAAAATGCTATTGGGGATGCATGCTTTCCCTTCTCTGAAAGGATTTGGGGCTAGTAATTGCATAGGGAAAATGGAGACATGAGAGAGCGGTGTAAAGGGAATTAATGGGCAAATATCCATCACTGGCTATGGGGATGTGACTGCTTATGCCCATGGGTTCATTTTCTTCACCTGGCCTTTCAGACCATGGGAATAAAATGCCACCAAAGATGTAGCCAAGAAAAGCAGATTCAGCTTTGGATTTGCAAGGATCATGTGATCTCAACGCAATACTTTCTTTACATGCTCGCAGTTCTCTTTTGACAACGGGAGTCTCATTGGAAAAAGCCCTAGAGCAGGAAGTGGCATTTCTATTCACCAAGGATGAAGCCTGGAAGTGGGATAGTCCTGCGTGGGGGCAGGCAGAGAGAGTATGAGGAGAAGGGGTTGGGTAAGAATAAGGCGGATATAGTCAGGAACCCCAAAGTTGACAGCGATGATGAACAAGGCTAACTGAGGAATTACTGTCTCCTGAGAACCAAGCTAACCATTGCAAATTTTTTCTACTTTGTCTAATATCCACATTACGTATGTGCTATTATTATTTTTATTGTACAGGTGGCAGAACTGAAGCTTAAAAGTTAAGAAATTCGCATAAGTTCACACAGCTAGGATTGCAGGACCACAACAGGAACCCATGTCTATCTGATGAGACAATTCATAGTCTTTTCAAGTAGCTGCCACCCTTTTTTGGTCACTAACTTAATGAATAAGAAAATTTTGCCAGGACCCAAAGGTTAAAAGTTAAGCACTGAAATTCAATTGAAACATCTCTAAATGGATAACCACCTCGGGAAAGAGAATTGTGGGAATGCCAGAGACAAGAGCCCATGAATTTAAGGCATGATGCTATAAAACAAGATGAAATGTAAAAACTCAGTGTAGCAGAGAGTTTTATGGTTGTGTTTGTTATTTTATTGTTACTGGTATGGTGTTTTTGCTTTCCCAGCAAGTTGCCAAGCGGATTTTTTATTAAATTGGTGTTGCTGGGTAGTTCCATAAAATGATTTGAAGAAACAAATATTACTTATGCTGGTCAAAGAGCCATTAATGAGTGGTCACTATTTGCAAGAAAACTGTAGATGAAAGTAACTGAGGGACCCGAGTGGACCATCCCTGTCATTCTCATAGCATTTTCTTTCCCTGAACTAAATTATGTGTTGGCAAAAGCAGTTATACCATTAAGTTCAAGGAGAAAGTTCATGTAATAAAATTAATAAATGAGTTATTATTGAGACAAGCAAGGTACTTCAAAAATCGGGTGAATTTTGTCAATCAAACAAGTCATTCTGAGGAGGGAATTAGGAAAATTTTTTTAATCAAATAGGATCAATAGAAAATAATAGTATGCTTTTATTCCAGGATAAATGCTGCATCAACAGGCATTAGGCAGGACTGATCCGGGCTAAAAGATAAAATCGCCATATTTATGGGCAATGTGATCAAAGCAACAAAGTGTGCGTAAGCATGCATGCACACACATGTGCACACGCATGTACACTGATGTATATCTATACACACAGAAAAAGTGAGGAAGTCTCGGGGGGAGGAAGAGCTTCCTGTCAGCACAATTGGTTGAAGGTGTTGCTGGGTTTTGTTCATCTTCTTAGTGCCTAGCACAGTGCTTGGCACTGAGAAGCGAGTGGGAAGTAATTTGTGTCTCATATTGCGTGTGTGGATGAAATGTACCTGTGGCTTCCCCTCTGCACATGTGCACATCATGGATGTGTGTATGTGCACACGCCCACACATGCACACACACATCACGCACACATGCACACACATACACACGCATGCACACACACACACACACGCGTGTGAACGCACAATGTGCCCAGCCAGTACAGTCATTCTCAAATGAGAAAAGAAGTTTTTTTTTTTTTTTTTTTCCATCTGCTGACATTTGGAAGCTGAGCTTTCCGGACCAGCTCAACCTCACAATCTACTTTGTCCTTCTAAATGGATTCCCCAGAAGAAAAGTCGGAGACAGCACACGCCTCCCCCACAATACAGATAAAATTTTCTGCTTAATTAGGCATTGACATGTTTACTATAACCTTTACAGAAGAGTAACTCGTGCTGTGAGACCCTTTTTGTCTGTTTTCCTCCGCAGAACAGACTAAATCTCGTGCACCCGATAAGGTAACGCGTTGAAAAGCTTCATAAAAAAAACAAGTGCCAAAGCATCTGTCAAAATGAGTGTATTTTAACAATGGCTGAGGGTTCCAAGGAGTTCTAAAGACCACATTTTAATATTATACATTTAAAACTGTTCACTTGACTTAAATGATTTTGTTTGCCACCGGCAGTTGAGGCGAAAGAGAGAAGGCAACCATAATATGGGTGATCGGGGTGTATAATGAGTATCTGTCTTGCTCTCTATTGATGATTTGTTTAATAAGACTGCATCATGTGTAAAGCTTGGTGGAAGCGGAGGAGTGGCACATTTATTCTTATGAATACTCATTTCACAAAAGAAAACTATCACGATGATGCCGAGGCACAGTGAGAAAGAGCTGCTCTCTCTACAACTTTTATGCAGCTTTTGGGTTAAAGAGTAAACTTTATGACAGCAGATGTCCCCTTTTCTAACTGAAATTTCTGCTTGCATCCCTCACTGCTGTTGGGCTCTGGCCACAGGGAACTTCTGTGTTCCCGGGACAGGTGACTCATGAGCAACTCCTGTCCCTTCTTTGTCTCAC
The DNA here is from genome assembly GCA_004363535.1 of Dasyprocta punctata. NCBI lineage: Eukaryota > Metazoa > Chordata > Mammalia > Rodentia > Dasyproctidae > Dasyprocta > Dasyprocta punctata. The sequence continues at coordinate 21,095 of RJWM01012995.1, read as the reverse complement.
TGATGGACTCAGGAGACCATTTCTCTTCTCTTCTTCTGCCATGCTGTCCGCGAGGTGACTCAGTGGTCTGTCTGGGTCTATCTCCTACAGTCTGTTGCTAGAACATCCTATATAAAATGGATCAGGTAGTGATTTTTCTGCCCCCAAGCTTCTTCCTCTGAACCTTCAAGTCTCGGTCGGTAGCCTCTTCTCAGAGAGGTTTTCCCGACCGATTTCTCTTCTCTGTGCAGCTCTCCACCATGTCCTCCTCACTGAGTGCTTGTAGCACATGCCCGTGGTCCTATTTGTTTGTTTATTGACTGGTTTTCTCCTCCCACAGAATATGAAATTAAAATGTCCCTATAAAGACAGAGACCTCATTCCTACCTAGCACCCAGATCACACCTGGGCACGCACGATTACATCCTGCCCACAAGTGATTTGAATGAATAAGTGAATGAAAACACAGGTTATGCAATGAAAGAGGATTATTTTAGCTCTTCAGAGGTGCAAGTGATACCTGACGGGTAAAGATACTCCCACTCCCACTCCATGGATGTGAGGTGGGAATTATAAGGCTCCTCAAGAATTTTACTCAACGATAAAACTAGAATGCCTCCATATATCATCTTTTCACATGAGACCGTCGCCAACTTCCTTGTTGCACAACTCTCTGGGCTGTGGGCTTACACTTGTAAGTATGAGGACAGCAAATCAGCACCAAGGCTGCAAACGTCAGAAATTATACTTTTTAACACAAACAGACTTTTATTCACACGTGGGATCCTTGAAACTGAGTGTCAGTTTTGCCCATAATAGACCAAGGTAAACACATGTTGACATGTGTTACACAAATATTGGAGGTAATTGTTCCCTGAATTCTTCATTTTAAAAAGAATGTTACTGGAGAAATATTTCTGCTGCAAACTTTTACTCTATTAGTACACAAGTACCAATCAGAAATAAATCCTTAAATTTTAGAATTTTCCTCTTAACAGCAACAACAACAACAGCAACCCAACAAACCAAAAGTATTGTTTTTTAAAATGACCAATTCAATTTTTCCAAAAAACCTGTAGTCAGAATGATTTAAATGAAATCGTGCAAAATAATTCCTGTGTGGCCTTACGTTAGATATCAGACTTTTGCTAGCATATACATGTTTTTTGGTGATTGCTTTGAGAATCCATAATCAAGTATTTACCATGGAAACACTGACAGTTTTTTAAATGGCAGCAGAGGTGGAACAGTTATAACACAAGAACAATTTAAAACTCAAGAAAGTTGATTTTCAAAAATAAACCAGAATTCAACCAAGATCTCATTTAACAACAGATCCAGTGGTGACAGGATCATTTTCAGCAATCAGTGCCACTAAATGACAGTTTAAAATCACATGAAATTTCTGCAGTGTGGAAGGTAGGTGTGAATGAGGGATGGGAGAGACTTTTTGCCATGTACCCAGTAGGTATGCTACATGAAGACATAGAGTAAGGCCTCCCTGTCACGAGTCTCCAGTGTTTTGGTGACTGTGGCCTAAGAGTCTGTTAGCATGTACCTATTATTATTGGCACTAATTGGCACTCTTGTCGGCAGCCCAGGTGGACAGATAGAGGACTTAGTGCTCAAAGAAACTGAGCCACTTTTCAATGGTGGCCAGGCCCACAGTGAGGGCCACAGAGGGCAGCGTGGAGGGATATTTCTGTTTTTTGTTTCAAGACAGTGTGAGACTGGAGGACTGTGGGAACCCCTGACACCAGTGTACCACAGGCCTAGGTTCAGCCCTTCTGCAGTCTGGAGAAGCTACACAAGTTCATGCATGTTTCCAAATGGGAGAATTTCCAACAGCGACAGCATAATGCAAGGCACATAGATGCTCATCCTTGCCATACTGCAAATAGCTCATGAATGCGACTTACACACACTGATTGGGAGTAGAGGACATGTTCCCTCCTTTATCTGAATATCAGAAACAAGCAAGGGGAGCTCTTTATCTAAGGGGAAGTTGAAGATAGAGTAGGCACAATAACAAAGAGGTTGAGCCTGAGACTAAGAATGCTCCGGAAACCAATGAAACACTTCCTGGAGGTCATCACGAGCAATGTCACTCTAATTCTTGAAGACTGTTCAGCCAGTTGGAACATTTCACGTGTAGGATGGATGGGCATGGGGGGAGTCTTACGAAAGAAATCTCCATTTGCTTCATGGAGATTTTGTTGTTGGTACTTTCTAGGGTCATCATCTGGTGTGAGCTGTTTTCTAACTGTGCTTCGTGACTTTCTCCCTGTCTCAGCCATCTGCCCATGAAGACTAAGCTAGTTAAATCAGGAGAAATTGCTGTTTGGTCAACACTTTGTGGTTCAACTATTTATTCTTTTAATTAAGAAATATTTATTTTACAGCTTTAGTGGCCAAGATGTTTTAGTCAGGTTTCATGAAGGCTTCCATCACAGTGGTTCTCTAAAGGTCAAGGAGAGGAGAGAGATGAGTTGTAGACAGAAATCAGACATAAAGTTGGGGAGAGAAAGATTATTAAAATGTCATGCATTCCCGAAGGAAGGAAGAAAGAAGCAAGGAAGGAAGGAAGGAAGGAAGGAAGGAAGGCAAAAAGATAACTGAAATGGATTAGAAAGGCCAGTTGAGAGTAAACCACCCTCAAAGATAAGCAGCAACAGATACGCAACTCCATATACATAGACAGGCTCACAGTTTGTGGGTGACAGAGAAGTTTGTTCACATTGGAAGACTACAACTGGCTCTCAAGGAATTCTCATACGCTCTAGGATTGCCAGATATTTTGTTTGGACAAATTATGAAGATGAAATCAAATATGCTGGGAACCCAACCATTAGAACCCAGGGATCCAGGGACACCATGGTAGAAGACCTGGTATGTTTTTATGGTTCTCTCCTATACCAGCTCTTTGAATCTCAGTTTCCTCATTTGTTTATCTTACACAGTAGTGATCATTCCAAGCCTGCCTGCCTCACCATGATAAAACATTCCATAAGTCCTCCCTACTCAAAGTACGGCCCTTGGACCAACAGTATCAGTGTCAGAGGGCAATGCAAAGTCTCAGGCCCATCTAGGCCTACAGAAAAGGAAAAGTTTCATAAGATGTGTAGAGGATTTACAGGCTCAAGGAAGTTTGAGAAACCCTGATGTGAATTATAAAACTGGTATTTAGTAGAGAGATATTCAGTTATCTATTGCTCTGTGCCTTTGTTTGTAAGTTATATGTAGGGACCAGCTTTGTAAAAAGACTAAATACCTGTTGTCTAGAAAGTTGATCCTCATTGCTTAGAAAACACAGTGCAAAAGAGACATAAATGGATGATTTCAGAACTGATCAGTTATTGAATATGTAAGATAGCCCAGCAGACTTGGGATCAGGCAGACCACATCTCAGGTCCGCCACTTACTGCTTAATGCGATCTTGGGAAAAATTAGGGAAACTTTCAAAGTTATGGCATTTTCATCTATAAGATGGGAATAATAACAGTGCCTACTTTTAAGATTGTTATGGGTATCAGATACTAAGGCTACAAGACTACTTTGTAATTTTTCAAGCCCAGATCCAAGGACATTATACACACTGTATATCCTGATCTTTAATCTGAAACTACAGATGGCTGAAGTCAGTTGACTTCAGCATTCTTTGCTACCCTTAAATCTTATTCTGAGCCAAAAGCTTTTAGGTGGTATTTGCATTGGATAGGAATTGACTTTGTAAGTGTCATGCATAAGAAAAGAGCTCCCTCCAGTTTGGGGTTTGTCATTTAATATTAAATCATTTGTACAAGATGCAGTGGTATATGTGCTGAGAACTTCTGTAGAAGTGATGTGCAAACATCAAACGGCAACTTATTAGGTCATTGCCCATAATGATAATGTCTGCAATCCTCAGGAAATAAAGCAACCCACTATGAGAGAAAAAGGTCTTTGTTTGAGGCCCTGGGCTTTGCATTGAGAGAGATGACTAATGTTTAAAGCAGGAGGTCTCCAAGAAAAATGCTTTATATTCAGCCACCTAGAATTTCAGTCCAGCATGTATTATTATTGGGACATGTCTTGGTGACAATTTAAAAAAGCAGAGTGAGAAAATATTCATGGAGAAGGGTGAGAAAGGGGACACTTCATAAGCTTTCTGGTAGCTTCTGTTTAGAAATCATTATCCTTATATTATTCCCACACCAAGAAAGCCATAAATCAGGAACAGAAGGGGAAAGTGAAACAAAATAGGAACAAAGAAACTATGCTATAGGATGGATACTTTCTTATCAAATTAAGTTTTTTTTAGGCTGTGCCTTTTCAAATGGTAACAACTGTCTTCAACAAAATATGCATACTTATTTTCTGTACATTTTTCCACATAAGGATATATAAACACACACATATATAATTCTTTCCAATACTGAAAAATTTTTATTTTTTGCAAGAAAATGAACAGTGAATCACAGCCCAAAATGACTTTCCGAGAATATACGGAGCTGATACACAATCTGTATTTTTTCAGGTATATATTTCAGTTTTACTTGAAATAACATCATTAGTACAGCTGTCCTACAGAGCTAGAAGGTGATCTCGTTTTCTTCTTGCCTGACTTGAAGTCAAACATCTTTCCTTTCTTTTTTTCTTTTGGCAAACACTGCTTCTTTCTCTGAAATATTTCATGCAGATAATGGATAATGACCACTTCTCATCGCCTTTTCTCGAAAATGTCTAACGGCATTAGCCAAGAATGGACAAATGTTAACCTATTTCTTTTTGCTAAATTCATGGCTGTGACCACTTCCTATTCAGAAAGGAAGGAAGGAAGAAAGAAAGATACAAAGAAAAAAAGGAAGAAAGGAAAGAAAGAATCCTAGCACTTTCTCAGTACTAAACTGACACTGTGAGAAAGTGGTCTGGCACTTGCCTTTTGGGTGAAAAGTTTTTGCTGTCTCCAGAATCACAGAAGTCCAATGTACAAAATCTCTCATGGCCTAAGGTCAGTTCCCCAGACAAAGAAGGGTGTTCTGACCTGTGTATTCTATAATCCTACCATAGAGACTTTGATATAGGATCTTCCACCTCTTCTTTGTGTTGGATGCTTCACCAACATGATGAATTGTGACTAGTCCTCAGACAGCCCACTGTGCAGGGTTCATTTCTATTACTCCCACTTTGACACTGAACTGCATTTTCTACCACAGTGCTATCAGATCCAACCTAGGTACGAGGGAGAGCTTCTACTGTAGTTCAAGGTCTCATGATATGTTTTCACCCCTTTATCAACACTCCAGTTAAGTGACTGCTTGGCATATCCTCTAACACCTTCAGGGACAGGAGCTCCCTGCTTTGAGGCTGCTTGCTTCCTCCTGTACTAAACACATATAGCTAGCTTCTATGGACACCAAACTCATGTATAAGAGCTGGTGGTCTGATTTTTTAAAATACATATTACATTATTTGATCCTCATGATAGTGGTGTATTCTAATTTCCTCCTGTAAAGGCAATGACAAAGAGTTGCAGAGAATGTTAACTACACTTGCAGAGTTACACAACTGAATCGGGACTTGAATTTGTGTCTCTTGGGCTCTTCTTGTTCATTCACTCTCTGTACCTAATTCATCAACCAGAAATGTCATTTCTATTTCAATAATAAACATAGAAACTCCGTAACCTGTCATCTACCTCTCCACCACCACCTCTTTCAGGTACCACCATCTCTTTTTTGATGGACACCAGGGCCTCCTACTTAGTGGTTGCCTTGCAGTCTGCTCATCTGCATGACAATGACAGTGAGCTGCTACATGGAGACTCAGCTCCTCTGTGTTACCTCCTCAGTGGTCTTTCTGAGTGCTCCAGCTCCATGCTCTCTGGGTCATCCCTGTGACAACCTGCCTGTTTCCGTCCTCAGCCTATGCCTACCATGTCCCTTTTGTTTAATTCTTACAAGCCAAATTCTTCTGCTATTCCCTAAACTCATCAGATTCTCTCTTTAACCCTGGAAATGCTATCTGTCCTTCCTAGAAGGTTCCCTGCTTTCCTGTGTCTAAGCCTGTTTTATCCTTTTTATCTCTGTCCTAGTACTCCTTTTCAGAGGGATCACTTATTGGTAGCCCACTTGGTCTCCACAGATTCACCATGGCCAATGTTAGTTTCCATCTGCATCCCCTGTCTTCTCTTTTTATAGTATTTATCTCAATTTCCAATTATTTGATGCCCCTATTTATTAGTCTTCTTAGTGAAACTGTAAGCTCTGTGACCACAGGTCCATTCTATCTGGCTCACTGCTGCTGGCCACAGCCCACCTGGGTCAAATGTTTGTTGATTCTGTGGATAAATAAAATAATGATTGGACCAATGAATCAGTGTGCGATTGCATCAGTGAGGCATGATTTTTCTATCTGACAACCCAGATGTGACTCACTGGCCTCAATGCACTTGAGAGCTATGAAGAATAACAAGACGGCCTTTTCTAGTAGCCTGTGCCTTTGGGTCACTGAGGCAGCCACACAGAGTCTTAAACTCTGAGGGCGACTGGTCCCTCTGAAAGCCTGATGCGGTCAGGTGCACGTAGGATGGGGATCCCAGGGGCCCTCACTTCTGAAATCTCTTATTCTGGCTTTCACTTGCCTCAAAGCCTACAATCGGACTTTTGATCATATATCAGGAGGCAAATTAAGAACTCATCCCCTGTAAAAGTATGAAAGCATATCCTCTTATCTCACCCATGTACTTCAGGGTGAGTGAGTTTATTAGATCATTTTCTGGCCTCTGATTTCTATAAAAGAACACATGTCCCCAGGAGCCTCCTGAGTCACCCTCATATTCTAACCCACTGCTTCTCAACCTGGAGTGAGTTTGTCCCCCAGAGAATGCATGGCAATACATGAAGATGCTTTTGTTGGCTACACATAGCAGAAGGGGTGAGGCTGGCACCTGGTTGGGGGAGGGCAGGGGTGCTGAGCAGCACCCTGCACTGCACAGGACAGCCCCCACATCCAAGAGTTATTCAGCCCCCTAAGCCAGTAGTTTAGAATCACTGCAATGTTAAGGTCAGCTGAAGCTTTAGGGATTGAGGCTGAGGAGGGGTGTTATTCATGCCCTCCACAGCTGTCAGTGAAACAGGGGCCAGGTAGAGAAAGGGCTCTGTTATTCAGAAGGACCAGAGGTGAAAGTGTGTGCACCACCTTTGTGGGTGCTACCACATGGAGCTGGAGATGATGCAGACTGCCTGCGCTCCGATCCCTCCTTGGCCATGTCCTGCATGATTATCCCAAGCAGACCAACAACCTCTGCAGCCTCAGTCTCTCCCACTAAGAACTTGAGATCATAAGAGTACCTGCCTCAAAGATGACTGTAAGCATTAAGTGAGATAACTGGAAAGAGCTTAGAATGCCTGGCAATCATAAGCACTCAAAATATACCCACTTTCGTTATTACAAGAGCAAAAACCTAGTCACGAAGAGCAGTATAATAGAGTTGGGTTTCTCAGGATTTTCAATATTTACTCTTCCAAGTTTTGGCTGGGAAAAAATTCCATTAGGTTTCAAGCATTATTCTCAATCAATTCCTTCTGGATTTATTTAAATACCCCTGACAGATAGAGTATTTTATAAGACAAAAAAACAAACAAGTTGGCAATAAAAAGGACTCACATTTTTAAACAACTCCTGTCACTCTACCAAATAAATCCTAATCTATTTCCGTTCTTAATTAGTTAGGTTAGGTTTCAAATGAGGCAACTTATATAAAACATCAGATCTGATCTGTGCCAACGCCAGTACTGGACAGTTGGAGGAAGCAGTTCTTATCAATGGCCCAAATTCTAGAAGATACGGAGGGTTTTGAGCTCTTTGAACCAAAACTTTAGATAATCTAATGGAAAATTCTCTAGAGTTTTTTGACCCTTTGATTTTAGGTTAGGGTGAATTTGAGAATGATCTTTCTAAAGCTTGTCATTTTACTCTGTCCCAAACTACAAAGGAGATGGGTAAACATGAAGGGTCTGAGGTCACTGTGTTGGCATTCACCCTAGCAGTGCCACATTGGCTTTTGTCCCGGGGAGGAAAGAAGAGGAGGATGTCGACATCTGGGATTTCATATCCTCTGGTGGCGAACACCAGTAGAAGGTTCATAATACATTCATTGTCTTGTCCTTGAAATTCTTTCTGGACTTTACCAGATGTTCACATTAACTTTGCTGGATTCTACTATTCCAACAATACATGTTGTTCAGTTCTTTGATGTTCATATTCTTGACACGTCATTATACTTCTTATTGGGGTATGATATGATGCTCCTATACGTTTATTGTGTTGTGTAATGACTAAACCAAAATAATGAGTATCTCTGTTACCTTAAGAGTAAACACTTCCTCTTGTTGAAGACATTCAAAATCCTCCCTTCTAGCCGTTTGGGATTACACACTCCATCACTGTGAACCATTGGCCCTCTGTGTGCAGCACGACACCAAAACTCCTTCCTCCGATCTCACTGCAGCATCGTACCTGCTGGTCAACCTCTCCTCATTCCCTCCTCCTGCCCGAGTGTCCCCAGCTTCTGGTAACCACCATTCTACTTGCAGTTTCTATGAGATCAACATTTTAGATTCCATGTGTGGGTGAGATCATGCGGCATTTGTCTTTTGGAGCCTGGCTTCCAATTTTTAAAGCATAAGATCAACTTGGAGCTGATGTAAGGAAGAGTGACATTGTTGGGTATGGTCTGTATGAAACTGCCCTTCCAGGCACAGTGGGAAAAGGCCAGTAGGACATAGATTCTGGTCCGTTGGGATTTAATTTAACAAGACTCCGGGCATCTGGTCCATTTTCATGTAACGATCAGTATAATCTGTGTGTGTGTTATGTGTGTGCTGAACTATCTGATAAGTTGTTTAAAGAGCAGGGAAGTGAAACAAAAACACAAGGACTGTCTCTTTACTGTCCCTTTGTGTCCCCTTCTTCCCAAGTTCTGAAGTATTGGGCACATGTCACCAGCTCAGTTAATCAAACTGTTGCTCCATGGAATTTGAATTCTGACCCTTGACTGGAAGGTAAGAAATGGTTCCAGTAGATCCACTTGAAAATAGCATCATGAAGAAATCATCTTTCGAGTCTACTCCTTTCATTATCCTAGGGCACCAGCTCCTCTTTCAGGGCGCTACTCCTCGCTCCTTCAACAAATTCCTTGTTTTTAATCAAGTTAACCAAAGACAATACGTGTCGCTTGTAATAAAAATCTCACTGTCTGGCAGATGGTGTTCAAATCCTACTTTGAATAGAAGCATGGATTTGTTTTAACGGGCACAGAATGACTCCTTAGCGTGTCAGAATGAAGTGAGCTCAAATTTGTGGTGGCCCTGCTAAGCATTCAGCAGAAGAGGTCTTGCTATGTGATTTTGATGCCCACCGACAGAAAAGCAGAGCCCCTACAAATGCTAGTTAGAGCTCCCTACTTCTAAAAATCAAGAATCTTCCCTCCAAACCCAGAGCCCCTCCCCCAATCTGAATGTGTGCAGAGCCTGGCGCTATGTATGGATCTGCCTGGAAAATGCTTTTCCGAGACAGATCATCCCCCAATGACTCCAATGTCCCCATCTAGAGTATGTTTGCAGTGCTCACCGTCTATTGTGTCAATAATCTGCATATTTAAGAGTCCCTGCATGCTCATTGTGACGATGGATGGGGCTGGTACAGTCTACTGGGTCAAAAATCTGCTTTAAATAGTCTATATACACAGTTGGTTGAGTAAATAACAGCATTTTCAAAAAGCCCCTAAATATATAATAACATGATAAATCGCATCAGCTCCTGAAGATGCAGGCTCGCTACCGCTGATCAGGAAAGTGATGTGCACTTTAACAAGCCACTTACAAATGATCTCATCTTTCCCAGGCATGGCAGTATTATCTTTGCTTTGGCTGTATTTTTCTACGTGGAAGAAAGAAACCCCAACACACACGGGCACGCGCACGCACACACACACACGTTTGCACACACGCACACAGCCACCCAGAGGCACACATCCGTTCTCAGTTTCAGCTTTCCCCAATCAACTGAGATGGAGCCAGTTATCCAGCATGGGAGGAGGTGGTAGTACCCCGTGTTCTCACTTTGGCTTAGCATTTCTACCATTACTCAGCGGGGTGTGATTCAGAGTCAAGCTGAGCTCTCAATACACACAAAACGTTCCGTCGAAATCAATGAAAAGCATTGATTTTGAGACTTCCATCTGACCCTGTCTTGTGTGAAGATGGCTTATTCTACACCACTGGATCGGAAGCCTGTTGACTCACACGTGGCTACCATGTGGACGGTATTTGAATCACACCACTTAGTAAGCCCCTACTGCGTGTTGCCTTATGTGAGCCTCGCAATCCTTCAATGGTGAATATGGTATCATTAACTCTGTCTTTTACAGATGAGGGAACTTAGGATAACCTGGTAGATTCTAGCTTCGAAGCGGACATAGTAGGCTCCAGAAGCAATGCCCTCTCTTGGTGACATGTTTCAACTCATCTGCGTGTGCAAGCAGTTCTCCACCACGCCCTACTTTGTGCTGGGCGCACGGGGAAGTGTGCATACTTCTGTTAAACTCTGCATTTTGCAAAATCTTACATGAAAATTATATAGTGTGGCTTATGGGGAAAATAAGGAGAAGATAGAATGCTTTAAAAAAGTAAATAACTATATCATGCATCCACAGCACAACCAAACAAAAACAAATGATAAAAATCTTGGCTCAGTTAAAAAAAAAATAAAACACACTTGATCAATTTATAATAAATGAAGGAAGGTTATGGTGAATAGAAGGTGGTATCCGGTAAGTAGAGACGTGATGGCAGTTGCAGAGTTGAAGAAAGTAGAAAGGATGAAATTGTAGCTCAAAGTTTTAAAAGACTGGGGAGTGGTCATGTAAGACTGTTGTTATGGTTGATGCATTGTGTCAACTTGAGAAGTTTAGAAGTTTAACTGAGAAACTCAGCAGGGAGCCCGAGTTCTTTCTTTGTAAACATCCCCATCCTGTGCAAGAGGAGGGCAGGGACGTTTTGTGAGTCCTATGATGGCCCTGGATGGGGGATGGCCTGTGTGCAATATGAAGGAGGAAAGGGACCTGCTCTGCCCCCTTTTGCTCTGTCTACTTTTGCTGGCTGCTGCCTTGAAGTGTTGCCCCCATGCCATGTCACCCTGCCTTGGAGCCAGCTGATTATGGACTGAAACCTCCACAAACAGTGAGCTAAATAAACCCTTCATTCCTTTATTTTGGGTGTCAGGTATTTTGTCCCGGCAATGAGAGAAAAGTAACCAAGACCACTTCTGAAGTAGACTGCGGTTAGCCTGAGCTAAGAGGAAGGGTAAGGGGTGGACAGGGCAGTTATGAACCAGTGATTCTTGGCAGCTCCCTGCGGTCTGCTGCGTCGGCGAACTTTGCACTTGGCTGCTAATATTCAGTGTTGCTAACTAACAATATGTTGGGGGAAAATTACCTGCTAGTCAATGGGACAGGCTCATTATATTCATATCATTGACGGATTTACCAATCAGAAGTGGTAAATCTAGGATCTGCTTCCTAGGAATGTGAGCTATAACAGAACTGAGTTTATTTTATCTTTCATCCTTAAAGACCTTTCATGTTCAGCGAAGTTGTGAAAATCCTGGGCACCTCACCAATAAAGTCTTCCATTTGAATTAACTAGTGAAGCAAACCAACTTTTAAAAAAAGATCGTACATCTAAATAGCTCCCTGGGGATAGATAGAATTTGCATGCTTGTGAGTTGTCACTCTTGATTGGGGGTGGGGGCATGAGGGCGGGGCTGTGTAATTTCTGCAAGCACCTACTGTGTGGCTGGCACAGCACAAACAGCATTTCTGGAAAGAGGTGCATGCGAGAGGGTGCCAGCGGGGCCAGGCTGAGGCCCCAGGCCGGAGCTTCTTCCACCTCCTTACCCTGCCCTGAGACAGCGAGGGATGGGGTGTGGTCCTGGGGCACAAAGGTCTCATCTGGGCAACCCCCTTCACACCACTGCACTCCTCCCAACATCAGTTTCCGCTTTCCCACTCACAGTCAGGGTTTTTTTTTCCTCCATGATGGGATTTTACTCATTTCTCAGTTTTAAAAATTGCTGTAGGATCATAGGGCATACTTACAGGGAAGAGTGTGGTATTTCCACACACCTCTGACATTTGCATTTCTTTCTTTTGGGAACATTAGGAGTCCTCTCTGCTAGTTATTTTGAAGTGGATAGTAAATGATTATTAACTATAGTGACCTCATTGTGCTAGAACACTAGAATTTATTCCTTCTTTTTTTATTAGCACATATTGTTTAGACAGAAAAGTGGGTTTAATTTTGGTGTATTTGTACATGTGTATGACCTTGATAACTTTCACACCGTTATTCCTTGCCCTCCCCATATTTTCTTTTTCTCTAATAGCTTCTTCCTTCCTTCCTTCCTTCCTTCCTTCCTTCCTTCCTTCCTTCCTTCCTTCCTTCTTAGGTTCCATATATGTGAGAAAACGTGATATTTGTCTTTCTGGGCCTGGCTTATTTTGCTTGATACAATCCTTTCCAGTTCCACCCATTTGCCCTGCAAATGATGTAATTTCACTCTTCTTTATGGCTGAGTAATACTCCATTGTGCATATGTACCACATCCTCCTTTCTAGCTGTAGTTTTATACCCGTTTAACAACCTCTCCCCTCCCCTCCCCCGCAGCCAGAGTGAAACACACAAGAAGGGCGCCTCCCTGCTCAAGACCCCCGAGGACACTGATGTCACTCACAGGAAAAGCCGCCCCTCTGGGTTCCGCAGATTCCGATGTGCTGCGAGCTCTCTGTGTGGCCTGGGGCTTCTCTCTCTCCTCTCTCTGGCTTCCTGCCTCTTCGCTGTTTCTCCTGTGAGCTGGAGCACCCGGCCTTAGCCTCCGCCCTGGCTTCTCCCTGCCTTCCTTTGCTCACCCTCCTCCAAGTCTTCGCTTCAACATCATCCTGACCCTGCCCGCCGCGTCCCTCCCCGAGTTCTCATTTCCCACGTCCGGCTCCAGTTTTCTTTCACCATCGCCCTTACCGACTTCCAGCTCACTGTGGACTCGAGCTCTTTACTGTGTCTTTTGTTCGTCGGGCGCGCCCTGTGTCAGTCTGGCGGCGTCGGGAGCAGAGGCCTTTTCTGCTTGGCTCGGTGCTCTAAGCCCCTGTGCACAGCATGTGGTAGGTTCGCAAATCACATTCCCTGAACAGCTCTATGCATGTTTGTATGTGTTTTTGTGGCTCTGAGGATTATTCGCAGGGCCTCCACCCTGAGCTACATCCTTTGCCCTTTTAATTTTTTAAATATTTTTTTTAATTGTGAGACAAGGTCTTGCTAAATTGCCGAGTTGCCCAGGCTGGGTTTGAACTTGGCACTCTTTCTGTCTCGGCCTCCCAGAGTGCTGGGATCACAGCATGCAACACCGTGCCTGGCTGACTCAATAATTATTTACAGACTCCTAGACATTTTTGTCTCCATGAAGTGAACGAAACTTATCCATTCACAGAATTTTCAGGGGTGGTGGTGGGTTTGTACCTTCAGTCCATTCTCTGAGTAAAAAGTCTACCCCAGGGACTCATCCTACTTCCCAGACTTCTGCTATGTGCCCCATGTGTCTGTCTAAAAACAAAAAACAAGCAAACAAAAAAACCCCCAAAAAGCAAAACCAGTCTGTTTCCATATTGCGGAGTAAAATCTTAAGAGCAGAGAACCAGAAGAATTCGTCATAAAGGCAGAGAGAGATGTCTCATGGGCAGAGAAATGCTGACCAGCGCATGCTTTTGGCAGGGTTGGGCCCACAACCGCTCAAGCCCTGGGCTATAGATGACACAGGGTTACAGAGTATGTTTCCTAAAGTCACTAAAGTCAGGTACTTAAAACCTCCCCATTTGCTTGGAAGATAATTTCAATGCATGCTCTTTTATTATGTCCTTCCATACCTCTGGTCTAAGATACTGTGCTCCTGGTCCCAGACACAGGAAGTTTTTATTGTAAACTCAACTTTCTTCGTTAGTATTGAAGCCACTTGGTCATAGCCGGATTTATACAGAGGAACCTACCTCTGACTGCCACTCTGTCTCTGTCATCTCTGCCTCTGTCTCTGTCTCTGCTTCTCTCTCAGCAAGAACTAAGCCTGCTGATTTGGAAAAAAAAAAAAAAAAAAGAACAGCTCATTGATTGAGATGAGAAAGCACCCTAACTCCATCACTAACTGTGTATTTCTCAGGCAGCTCTGTGTGCCTCAGTCTCCTCATCTGTGAAGTGGGGTAATTATAGGCAAAACCCAGAATGGCTGTGATGAGGATATCATGAGAAAATGCTACACACAGCTCTTTTCCTTCCTTTTACTTTCTGCTTCTTTCCTGGCTTTCCAGTCTTGGCATAAAGGTCTCATCTGTTCAAGGATTTTCCTGGGCTCACAGCTGCATCAGGGTCCCCTCTTACGTGGTCTCATGGGGTTTTGCTCTGGTGACTGCCATTAAAATGGCAATCAAATAATTATATGTGTAATTGTTCAATTCCTGACTCTGCCATTTAGACCCCAGGAGGGCAAGGACTTGGTGTCTTATGCACTGCTGTAACCTCAGCACTTTTCCAGAGAGCCTGGAGCACAGAATACACGCTCCACACGGCATCTCATCGATTCCAGGAACTTCCTTTTGTATCTCGGAAATTAGGGTGAATCTTCCAATCAATGCTTATCTTAAAATGGCAGCTGGGGGGCAGTTGGAAGCTATTTCGAGAATGCCTTCACCAATTTATTTTGCTTATCTTTTTCGTTTTCTGTAAACACGAGAGCGTTACATTTTAAAGATCTTAAAAAGTCAGTCTAAATGAGTCTTTCGGTAAGTATAAAATAGAAATTCTAAGTGATAAGAGGAGAGCAGTGTGTCATGGTTTAATTACAAGCATTTTTCTTCCTTCATGGTTCAAAATATTAGTACTGCAGCTTACTGAATGGCCTGGTAGATGAGATAAAATACAGTAATTGTGGGATGGATGAAGAAGGTGAAAGTGTTCGGCACAGAGAAAGTGTCCAGTAAGTGACTGTGCTGTTATTACGGTTATGATTACAGAGAGTATCTGGCTAGTTCAGTATTTAAAGTAGTGCGAGTAGTCTCGCTTAATTTAATAGGATTTTTGGATAGCAAGGCATTTCGTGCCTTAGCCAAGAGGTGAGGAGCAAGTAGTGAGCGTGTGTGTGTGGCTCCCATTTCCCCGGAGAGGGTGACAGTTCCAAGAAGGAGGAAGTACACTGTCTTCTGGGCCTCCTTTCCCTTGTGGGCTGAGTGATTTCTTTTTCTTTCTTTCTTTCTTTCTTTCTTTCTTTCTTTCTTTCTTTCTTTCTTTCTTTCTTCCTTTCTTCCTTCCTTCCTTCCTTCCTTCCTTCCTTCCTTCCTTCCTTCTTTCCTTTCTCTTTCTCTCTCTCTCTTTCTTTCTTTCTTTTTGTCTTTTTGAGACAGGGTCTCACTGTGCAGTTCAGGCTGGTCTTGAGTTCACTTTGTAGCCCAGGTTGGTCTCAAACTTGCAATGACTCTTCTGCCTCAACCTCTCAAGTGCTGGGATTCTAGGTGAGTGCCACCACACCCGGTGTGATTTCTTAAAGACTAGGAAAGGGGACTTCTGCCAGGCACATAGTAAATGCTGGATAAATACGTGTTGAATGACTAAGGACAAGGTCCAGACCGTTGACTGGCAATATCCCTGCAGCAGTCCTCTGAGGACCCCTTTTCTCATGTGTTTTGCTCTGGTTCTGGCGCCTTGAGAGCCCCCACTGGGCATTGACCCAGTGCTTAGGTCTTCTTCAAAACCCACATTTAGTGGCTTCTGGGGGTGTCTCTTGGTGTGACCACCTCAGCGCACTGGCATTGACTTTGTAGTCAACCCAAAAAGAACAGCTCTCCTGTGAGTCAATCCAGTTGTGGCCAGCTGAAGCCAAATCGCCATGCTGCAGATTCCTTCTGAAGGGGAGCCTGGATGAATGTACACACAGCGCTAGTTAGAACGACATTCGATGATTTGTGTATGCGGGATGTCGGGAATGCCTTCTCCTCTCCCTCTTGTCACCGTCTGAGTGATGTCCTCTCAACTGTTTATCCCGTTTGTTTTAGCCAAACATAAATAGACTGCAGACACGTCTGGGACTGAAGGCACTTGCAGAAAATAAGCTTCCTCAACCCCTGATGCACTGACAGTGGAGACAAACTAAAGTTGCCACCGCTCCTTTGACAAATGCCCTCCTTCCCTCAAGAAAGCAACGCAGACAGAAAGTCCAGCGTCTCCAGGCCGGAAGGAGATGTGGTTAAGAGCTTTGGAAACTGCTTTTTACTTTGAGTTTTGATGGCTATTTACTTTTAATCTCCATGGATGTTTTTAGGAACTGGAATATATTTTAAAATTTTCTTTTATTGATTTTACTCTTTCCCGTGTAGCCAACATCTTTTTTCCCTCCGCCCTCAGGTTGCCTGCAGAGGACACCCTGTTTCTCTGCGCGGGTAACCACACCACTTGCATCTTCTGCCACACTCAGGGGACACAGGTGTCTCCCCCAGTGGGCGCCAGGGTGCCCACTCAGCTCTGTGCCCAGTGCAGACACGGCCACCACCAGGAGCTGCTTAGCTGGTGAGGATGGACATTTGGGGTAAAGTGGAAAGGGGAGAAGCGAAGCCGGTGTCCCTCAATGAACAGATTGTGGAGGAAGTGACCCAATCGCAAACTTGAATTCGCTACGCCATTCACTTCTTTCTATCACCGAATGTGGATTTGCTCGTGTTTACTCACACGCGGTGTGACGAGGCATCACGAGTGATTCAGTGCATGAAGACATGGGATAGAGAGGCGATGATATCTCTTTGAGGGCCGGTGCTGGGGTCAGGGAGGACAGAAGGGGAGAGAGTGAGCTCTGACTTTTCCTTCTCTACGGCTCTGTTCCATTGGTCTCATGGCCACCGCTTCTCTCCAGGTCGTCAGTTGGATGTGGGGAAGAGAGCTTCTCCCGGCCAGGAAGGCTGACAGGCGTGAAGATGCTCCTGGACCCTTTGTCCGCTAACCATTTAATTTGAAAAGTCGAGTGCCTACTGTGTGTCCTGGACTTGGCCCACAGACGTGAGAACCTGAGGCATAGGTGTTTTGACCTCATGGAGATTAGGAGAAGTCTGCAGGTGAGGTCCGTATCAAATCAATGAAATATACTCACCCAATTTAATAATTAGGTCTACATTAAAGGGTTTGTTTGTGAAAGGGATAGGGGAGGGTTAGTTGTGGGTGTGAAGACACACGGCTGTGTTTCTTGGTGTTGCGTGTGAAGCCGGCGGGAAGGTGGTGGGGCTGGGGTTTCCGTCAGAGGAGCTGTGCGGAGTGGTTCAGGGCGAAGGTGACTTGCTGGGTCGGCTGCATCCGCGAGGGCTGGGGCCCCTGGGGGTGGAGATTGATTGAAGTCACTCTCAGGCTCGTTCACTGTGGTTTACCGAGCTTCCATAGACAAGAGACACTTTACAGACCAAAGCCACCCAGCTCAGGGTCAGCCTCCTTGGTCCGTTCTTGAAGGATTTGGTCTTCAAGACAATGAGCGGGGGTTCTGCTTCCTGTGTCCGGAGAACACTAAAAAGCAGAGCTGCAAGGAGTGCCTGGACGCTCCAGCCTGGGCCAAGACTTCTGGAAGATCCGACGAGAGACTCATCTGGAGAATTCCCTGTTGCCACGCTGCCTGCTGAAACGGGGATCAGCATCTTTTTATTACAGGGCAGGAGGACTTCTGGATCTTTAGAGCACAGAACCTCAAGCAGGAGGTGGAGAGGACAATTTTGTCCCCCTTCCCTGGGACATGGGGCTATGTCTGGAAATATTTTAGTTGTCGCAGCTGAATCTGCGGTGAGTGAGGGGATGCTAAACATCTTGCCAACAAAAAAGTATCAGCCCGAAGGTATTGGTATTGCTGAGTGAGAAAGCATGAAAGAACTGCAGGCATGATACTAATGTAAGCCATGCACACCTAGGTCCATAGCTGTGTAAGGGACAAGAGCTAAGCAGTAGAAACAGTCTAGAGGCCTGTCAAAACACAAACAGAAAAGAAGATGTGGTAGATATGCACAATGGAATATTATTCAGCCTTGAAGAAGAATGAAATCATGTCATCTGCAGGAAAAAGGATGAAATTTGAGACTATTATGTTAAGTCAAGTAAGTCAGACACCGAAAGTTAAATATTGCGTGGCTTCTATGTTTTGAGGATCTAATATATAAATAAACACTTGAATAAAATCCAGCAGAGATGCTAGGAAACTAAAGGCAGACTCTTGGATATGGGAGAGCGGCCAGGGGACCAGGTAAAAGAGAAGGCAGGAAAGGGATTGAAGATGGCCAAGATATGCTGGATGCACGGGCCAGCTCTCCAAAATGAACGTCACTATTCTGAAGCGCAAACATACACCAATTAAAAAACAAGGGAAAACCTCCTTATCCTGCCTTAGAAACTATTCAGCTCTCTATTAGGACCCACAACACTGCATATTATTTTATTTTATTTTTGGTATCGGGGATCGAACTCACAACCTTGCGCCTGCCAGGTAGGTGCTTAAGCCACTGAGCTAAACCCCTGGTCCAAAAGACTGCGTATTATTTTAAAAATAATAAACCTTAACAGATCCAATTTATAATCTGGCCAGAAAATATGGGTAATTATGAGCTCTGGTCCTGAATGTTGTGCAGTTCAATGCGAAGAGTTTTAGCCTCATTTTTTTGTCAGTACCAGGGATCAAATTCACAACCCCATGCCTGCCAAGCAGGCACTTAAGCCACTGAACCAAACTCCCAGCCCTACTTGCAAAGAGTTTTAACTGGGGGACAGTTCCCCAGAAGATGACTGCATTTGATTCTGCTCATTCACCTGCCTTTCATGGGAGGAGAGCTCTGTGGGGTAGCCTTTGGGAAGCCTAGACTCAAAAGTTGGTCTATTGGTTCTGTCTGTCTGTCTGTCTCTCTCCCATTTCCTTTCTCTTTCTCTTTGTTAGGGGCAGTGTCTACTCCTGTATTAAAATACCTAAAATGATATGATGAGCTGATCAGATAAAAACTATAGAATCATAAATATCAGCAGTTTTACAAGTACTTGGAACTATTTGTTACAAAGTTTGTTTTTTTAAAATATAGTATATAACATGGTAAAGTTTTGAAACTTTAGTTTTCTAAAAACAAAAAGAAAAAAAAGAAAAGAAGAGAAAGAAAAAAGGAAGAAAGAAAAATGAGGGAAAAAAATACTGTAACCGCCTTCCTCCCTTTGAAGTCACTACTGATATAGCTCTGAACAGATCCATTCAAGTTCAACTAACATCAGACAAATGTTTAGTGTATCAGAGGAAGGCACAAAAGCAAGGATTTCATCAATATTTCACAACAGCCTCAGGGAAACTGTAGATTGCAATGCTGTAGGGCAGCTAATGGAATCACACACAAGGGTTTTGTACATTTAAAATAAGCAGCTCCTAAAAAAAAATTACCCTTCAGTTTGATAGAAACTGTATCAAACTGCAGATAGGAAACAATTAAATCGCTCGCAACATTTATCCGTGTCAGTCTGATAGGTCATTTAATAACAGGTATTACACTGAGTGTGTGTGTGTGTTTTCCTCCCCCCTCAGCAAGGCAATAATAAAGATTAACATTTATGAAAAGAAACATAAAATATAGCAGAGCCAAATGAATAATTAAAGATGGTTTTGAAGAACGCTTGCATTGTGTGCCCATGAAGTCTTCCTCTCCACAGTCACAAAATATGTTTATATAAAATATAATTATAAATAGACAGAGGCTGCTAGGGAGACCCAATGACCCTTGTTTGTTTTGATGTTAAAAAATAGCTTTGAAGTATTTCCTAGGAATGCGAGGGTTAGCCCGGCTCTCATACATGTATTACTATCCGGTGAGGCCGAGCGGCTGGCTTTCTCTTTGGAAAGGTTCACAGGACGCCTGGAGCTTGCCGAACGCCATTCAACAAGCTGTGCGAGAGCAGCACGGCCCTCCTGTAGCCCATCGTTGTTGGAGCAAAAATTCTGCATAGGAAAGCAATTGCATTTTCTAAACTGGTACTTTCGTGACCCCCAAGTTCACCTGACTTTCCTTGCTCTGCGAGACTCCATTTCCCAGCCCCACTATTTATTTAGATTTTACACAAAGGAGAGTTTTCAGACATCATGGGACCTGTGCCTTGAAGAGGGTGATTTTGCTTCCCAGGGTGTATTCGGCTTTGTCTTGATGCCCCTGGCGTGGTGGGGGTGGTGGGGGTGTGGTGTGGGGTGCTACTGGCATGGAATGGGTGCTGCTGAATATTGTTCAGTGTGTAGGGCACCCCTGCAACAGAGAACCCCCCCACTCCCAAATGGCAGCACTGCTGAGCTTCAGAATTTCTGTTCATTTGAACACCTGAGCCTTATTAAAGTAATAACACTGCCCTTATTAGATGTCCAAGCTCCCAACCATTCACTGGTTTCACACACATCTATTAGAGGGCTTCTGAGTGAGACTCACAATGCTAAGTCCTTTGGAGAATGAGGATTTGACATGGTCCCTGACCACAGACTATTCTAATTAAGAGGAGAGGTGGAAAAAAAATATATATATTATGCACGCACACATTTCATAACAATAATAGCTCCCATTTACCGAGCATGCAGCGAGTGAGAGGTGCTTGGTATCCAATACACTGTTTACCTTTGTAACAACTGTGCAGGGGGAATTTTTTGGCCTTTTTTTTTTTTTTTTTTTACAGATATGGGGATATTGCTCAAGACCATTGCCAGAATATGGCCAAGGCTGAGACCCAAAAGCTAGGCCTTTCCTCAGTGCTTCCATTGCCAAGGGACTTATTTGTAGCTAAAATAGGAGAGAGAGAGAGAGAGAAGGAGAGAGAGAGAGAGAGAGAGAGAGAGAGAGAGAGAAATGCGCTGTGACTGCATGGTGCAAATGCCATTCTCCTTTTTCATCTGCAAAGGGGAAGCAAAAGATGACTTCCTAGAGGAGGAGAGAACACACCACACTTCAGAGAACGCTGGAGGGTAAAGAGGAGGAAACCAGCCAGGCAGCGGGAGCAGGTGGCTGCCCAATG